>JAVJIF010023782.1:0-89843 GCA_038442645.1 Agave tequilana
AAAATGTATATCAGCCCGCGGGCTGAGAGTACTCTCTCAGCCTGCGGTGACGTGGCTCAATTTGTCACCTCACTGACTTGCGGCCCGCTTTTAGGGAGAAGTTAAATTACAATACCCTTATGAAAAGCTACTTTTTCGGTAAAAGACAGTGAATGCTACTTTATTAAATCACGAAACTAATTTGAATGCTTCTTTAATTTTTTATCTGATTTGATATTTAATGATTTTTTAATATAGTCGCAGTACTTATGAGAACTGCTACCACGGTCGCAGTCTTTTCTAAGGACTGCTACCAAGGTCGCAGTTTTTTTCTGAGGACTGCTACCAAGGTCGCAGTGTTTTTATGAGAACTGCTACCACGGTCGCAGTCTTTTCTAAGGACTGCTACCAAGGTCGCAGTCTTTTTCTGAGGACTGCTACCAAGGTCGCAGTGTTTTTATGAGAACTGCTACCACGGTCGCAGTCTTTTCTGAGGACTGCTACCAAGGTCGCAGTCTTTTTCTGAGGACTGTTACCAAGGTCGCAGTCTTTTTTTCTGAGGACTGCTACCAAGGTCGCAGTCTTTTTCTGAGGACTGCTACCAAGGTCGCAGTCTTTTTCTGAGGACTGCTACCATGGTCGCAGTCTTTTTCTGAGGACTGCTACCAAGGTCGGTAAAAAGTTGTGAGGGAGGGTATTTTTGGAAATTACAATGTTGAGGTGACTGGCATTAAATTGGGCGAGATTTTACAGAATTTTGTCCGCCAAAATTATTACAGATGTGGGCGGTGATGTTGCCACGCCCGCAGGCTGAGAAAACTCTCTCAGCCTGCAGGCTGAGGTACAGTAAGCCCATATATATATATATATATATATATATATATATATATTATATATATATATATATATATATATATATATATATATATATATATATATATATATATATAGGGGTTACTGTATATGCCACACATCGGTCGCAGAGTGCGGGCCCCAAAAAAAATCAAAAATCCCGCCTAAACAATCGTGAAACAAATTGACAAAAATACCCCTTTTATATGACGACTGCGAGTTCTAGCATTGAAAAGTAAAAAAACATTCATGGTCGCAGACTTAATACAGAATAAAAAATACCTGAGGAAACATGCTATTGTATAGTGATTGAGGCTAAACCTGCACACAAATTACAGAATATTAGATTTAAGAATAAAAATGTGCAAGTGCTCAATTCTTCCGCTATAGCAAGTGGCTATGCGGGTCGTGATCCACAAGGAGGGTTTGCGATGGAAGCGTTACAGTTCTTATTGAAATCGTTAAGAAGAAAAGCGAAGATTCTTCTCTGTTTTTAAGTTAAGAAAAGGAAAAAGAATTATGTTAAAATTAGAGAGAAAGTGAAAGATGAAGAAGGTGGAAAAAAATCAGAACATAATGAAGCGAATATGTACAAATGAAGTGGAGAAAAAAAGAGTGATTTTGAAGAGATGGTAATTTAATTTACAAAAATGAAAGAAAGAAATAAAAGAGTTACTTACCTTCTTTTCACCAAAAGCTTACCTTGAGTTTTTAGCTTCGATGTTACCTTGAATTGGACGCAAGCAGCGCATAGCCCATAAGAGTCGAATGTTGGTCTCTTCCACATTACATCATCAAGATACACAAGCATGAAATGATACAGAGAGACTCACAATTCCATCGTCATGAGCTATCGGCGGCACTCGCAAAGGCAAGGCTCTTTCGATGCTTTTAGACTCACTTGGAAGACAGTTTTACCAAAAAGAAAGGTAAAATAGAAAAGAAGAAGAAGAAGACTAAAAAGAAGTACATACACAAAAAGAACATCGTTTTGATTTCATTACAATCAAAGAAAAGAAATAAGTCTTACACCAGTGTCACTCCAGCTCTAGCTTCAGTCTTGTTCTTCGATGAAAGTCGATCTCCTCTGAATTATATAAATGAAAACTAAAATTACATGAAAAGAAAGACTAAAAACCTAAACTAAGAAATGAAAACTAGGCTAAATTCCTATCTCTGCATGGTCGCCCTTTTGCCTTTGAGTGAAGATATTTATAGGAGAAATGGAGAGGGTAGAGGAGTGTGAAGATAAGTAAATCTAGCAATTTTGAACTCCCCTTATCTTCAAACTTGATTTGAGGTGGATATTCAGTTCTGATCTGCAGTTTGTTGGCATATTGATTGCTGAATATCACTTATCAAATAACAGAATTAGAGATAATGATCAACATAAGAGTTGTAGCTTTGTAAGTCTGCTTTCTGGATCATCTTGAATCATCAGAATTGAGATTCTGTAGCAAAAGTTATGATTCGAATACTAAAATGTATCCAGTCAGAATCTGAATCAAACTTGCTTCATCTCATCCCTTGATCTTTGCTTTAACCGATCGATTCTGAGAGGATTCTTCTCAACCAGTTTTCAACCTCTTGATTTTTCCCTGATTTAGTGAGTGTGAATTAATTCTGATTTAATTCAGAATTTTGGTGGGCTTTGGGCTCATTTCTCTTCATCTCCTTAAAGAATGGGCCTGCAAATAAATTAAGCAATTAATTAAGACAATGCAAAGTTTTATTCTAAAATAGGTATGAAAATATGATATTAAATATGCAACATTAGTGACTAATCACCCCCCATACCTATCTTTTGCTCGTCCTCGAGCAAAACAACTAAACTATACTAAGGATTATTAGACCACTTTCGCAGGTCGCGCGATTGCACTGAGCATATGCAACAAGCCGTTAAACCTCTAGGTTTCCCCTAGAGGACGAGTTTTGTCTCGTGAGGGTTTTCAGCGGATTGCACCCACAAAATCCATAAAGAAAGGGAAATAAAGAGTTAGTATTTTCGAAAAGCATTTTGAAAGGAAAAAATATTTGAAATATAATTGTAAGATCTAAGCAATCTATAAGTTATAGGAAAACCGAATTTTCATTTCTAGACTTAGTCTCTATTCAAAAATTTGTTATCAATCAAAGTAAGGAGTCAAATTGTGCTTCTCATCTAGTCTATTACTTTACCCTAAGTCATATGCACCATCGTGACTGTAAAAATTTTGACTTAAGGTTCATTAACTCTAACTCTTATGCCTTATTTATTTATACATATATATTTTTTTGGTGGTATTATTCCTTAGTTCTATTAGGCTTTCTAATCTGCCCATATAACGAGCCTTAATCGATGACTCCCAAACCAGACGGTCTTAGGGCACCAGGTGAGAAAACACCCCCAAGGACTTAAGGACTCGAGCAGACAAGGCCACAAAACTAAGGATTTTATTATATGAACCTCTTTTAGGCATGAATACTTATGCTTTATTAGGCACAAATACCCAGCTTAATCAGAGGATTTTTCTTTTCAAACTTATCTAATCATCTTTCGCATAAATACTAAGGCTTGCTTAGGCCAAAGCACCTAGCTAATCAATAGTTAGACTTGTTTTTTTATTTTTTATAAGGCATAAGAATCTTTATTTTTGAACCCTAAGTGTGTAAGTGTATGAAGTGTGCATATTTCATCAAGGTAAAGATCAAGACCAAATTACTTTGACAAATTATCTTCCTAACTCTAAAAATCAAACAAATAATCTTATTTTGATCAAGTATAATAAATCCTAATTTGGATTTTCCTATTCCTTAAAATTAACTTAATTTCTTACAAAAATAAGTCAAAATATTGTTTCTATTTTCAAAAAGTTTTTAAAGGTAAAGAAAAATGTGAATTTTTTTTTTAACAAAAAGAAAAATTATGTTAGACCCTCCCCCACACCTATCTCATGTATTGTCCTCAATGTATGAATTAATGCATAGATGCATGAAAAAGACGACAGGGAAGGAAAGTGTTACCTTAAGGTGGTGGTTCCGGTGGTGGTCTGATTGGTCATCGAAACGCGGCCCAATCAACTTTTCTTGGGTCTCGGAGGAACCCACCAGAAGTATCTTTAATATAACCATTAAAAAGATAAATCCATGAAGAATTTTTATTAAAAATTTAACCCCATCTAATGTCCATATTCCATAACTAATTTCGGAGTCAAATTTATCAACCACCTCGTCCCAGAATGGAGTATGAAATGATAGAACGGTTGACTTGGACTCAGGAAGGACAGGAACTAATACCGACTCAGGAAGGTGACTTAAGTCAAGTAAAAGTTCAGGAGTCGAAATTGGTTCAGGAAGCGGGTCCAAGTCAAGAAGTTGAAACTCTAGTCCACATGTATTTTCTAACAATGAGATGTGACCTAATTTGGGTGATTCCAGTTCAGGAATGATAGGTGGAGGAATCAAAACTGACTCTAAAATATTACTCAAGTTTGGTAACACAACAGGAATCAATATTGATTCAGAAAGTTGAACTAGATCACAGATTTGGGAATCTAGGTCACATATCTCATTGAGTTCAATATCAAAAAATTGAGAACTTGCCAATTTGTCAATAGGATCTTCAAAAGTGTATAATTGGTCAAGTTCAATATGATCCTCAAAGATGGGTGATTCAATTTCATTATGAATTGGTACAGGATCCAATGTTGACTCTGGAAAAGATCGAAATCAGGTGAAGATACCGGAGTCATAATCGAATCAGGAAGTAGAATTGAATCACTAAGTTGGGATTCAGGATCATATTCATTTTCAAGTTCTATTTCAGGAAAAGGATAACTTGCTAAACTGTCAATATCTTTTTCAAAATTTGGAGTTTGGGCAAGTTCAAATGGTTGTTCTGAAATAGAATCTTGATTTCCAAAACAACATGAATTTTTGGCTCTAACAGAATTGTAAGTGATATCAGGACGGTGGGAACGTAGAGATTCGACCATCATATCTATGTCACGATTTCTAGTGTTTTGAGCTTGAGTCATGGTTTCAAGCATCTTTTCATAGTTGATAGGTTCATTGTTTTGATGAAAAGATGAAGAATTGTCTTGGAAGTGGTAGTGAAATTGTGAGTCCATCAGATTTGGGATTTGTGTTTGGACTCACGCATACTCATTTTCAAAATTGACGGTTTCCTACTTTGGACGGGTGGAACTGAGTATGAATCTTGAAAATATTGTGGACTAGGTGGAGAAGGAGGACAAGGTGGTTGAAAATTATGCTCGGGGGAGGTGAATCCCCACTGACTCGGTGAGAGAGTTGAAATCATTATGGAAATTATAGTTATTAGATGGGGGGTATGGGTCATATTGATTCGGATAAGACCAATCCGGCACACTAGGTTGGTCAAAGTTATGATATGCCGGGTTGGTAATATCCGAAAATGAAGTCGGTGTGTAATATGGATTATTATTATAGTTGAAAAAATTATTATTATAGTCCACATCACACAATAGAATACAAACAAAGAAAAAAACAAACAAATAAACAAACAAAAAAGAAAAAATTCTAGCCTAAGTTGGGTAGACTTAGGACCTAGACGACTCCTAACTGGTTAGACTGTCCACGGGAGGTCTAATGTAGACTTTAACCACAAGCTAATCAGTCAGGTCAGGGCAAGGTTGGTGGGAGGTTTTCCGTCAAAGACGTTCCTTAATTAAATAACCACCAACCTTCGGGTTTTCGGCCCTCAATCCCTTTCCTAGACACTGATTTTGCAGGAGTTAGATTCCAACATTTTTCCCCCTAGGATAATCTCCTAATTGAGTCCGAGATGTCCCTAGGGCCAACGTCTACTCAATTTTAGTTAGGCTTGGGTTAGTGAGTGCTTGGATTCTGATTTTGGGCTAAGGAAGGGTGATCAAATCCCCACCTTATCTTGTTAATGGGTTGATGCCCTTAAAATCAGTTTTTGTGCAAGTGTACAAGATAAAAAGATGCACTCTAAGCGATATAAATCAACAAGAGATAGTCCTATTCTAAATGCAATGCAAACATACCTTGCTTCAGCACTCTTCAACAGTAAAAATAAATGAATTGAAAAAAACGCGTGCCTAAAATGCAAACGTCTAATCAATTTTTAACCTTTGCAACGAACGTTTTACTGTTGATTATTAGCAGGCTTATGTGATGGCATATAAGAAATAAAGAATTGCAGCAAACTAGATTTTTTGTAAACTAAGCAGCCCTGCAAAAAGCTGTTAGTAGTCAACTCTTTATTGCCGCGGATCCGCGGCTTTTGCCGTGGAAACGCGGCAATTTAGAGGGCAATGGGTCTCTGCTTTCTAGAGCAGAGGCCCAAGGCCACTTGTATGTCACTGCAATATCAATTTCCTGTTTTGATTGCCCTGTAACCTGCAACAGAGAAGAAAAATCGTTTAGTTCTAAAAGATTTGCAAGAAAAATTCAGATTTCAATAAAAACTGTTTACCCTCCCCGGCAACGGCGCCAAAATTTGATTGAGGCTAAACCTGCACACAAATTACAGAATATTAGATTTAAGAATAAAAAATGTGCAAGTGCTCAATTCTTCCGCTATAGCAAGTGGCTTTGCGGGTCGTGATCCACAAGGAGGGTTTGCGATGGAAGCGTTACAGTTCTTTATTGAAATCGTTAAGAAGAAAAGCGAAGATTCTTCTCTGTTTTTAAGTGAAGAAAAGGAAAAAGAATTATGTTAAAATTAGAGAGAAAGTGAAAGATGAAGAATGTGGAAAAAATCAGAACATAATGAAACGAATATGTACAAATGAAGTGGAGAAAAAAAGAGTGATTTTGAAGAGATGGTAATTTAATTTACAAAAATGAAAGAAAAAAATAAAAGAGTTACTTACCTTCTTTTCACCAAAAGCTTACCTTGAGTTTTTAGCTTCGATGTTACCTTGAATTGGAGGCAAGCAGCGCATAGCCCATAAGAGTCGAATGTTGGTCTCTTCCACATTACATCATCAAGATACGCAAGCATGAAATGATACAGAGAGACTCACAATTCCATCGTTATGAGCTATCGGTGGCACTCGCAAAGGCAAGGCTCTTTCGATGCTTTTAGACTCACTTGGAAGACAGTTGTACCAAAAAGAAAGGTAAAATAGAAAAGAGAAGAAGAAGACTAAAAAGAAGTACATACACAAAAAGAACATAGTTTTGATTTCATTACAATCAAAGAAAAGAAATAAGTCTTACACCGGTGTCACTCCAGCTCTAGCTTCAGTCTTATTCTTCGATGAAAGTCGATCTCCTCTGAATTACATAAATGAAAACTAAAATTATATGAAAAGAAAGACTAAAAACCTAAACTAAAAAATGAAAATTAGGCTAAATTCCTATCTCTGCATGGTCGTCCCTTTTGCCTTTGAGTGAAGGTATTTATAGGAGAAATGGAGAGGGTAGAGGAGTGTGAAGATAAGTAAATCTAGCAATTTTTGAACTCCCCTTATCTTCAAACTTGATTTGAGGTGGATATTCAGTTCTGATCTGCAGTTTGTTGGCATATTGATTGCTGAATATCACTTATCAAATAACAGAATTAGAGATAATGATCAACATAGCTCTGTAAGTCTGCTTTCTGGATCATCTTGAATCATCAGAATTGAGATTATGTAGCAAAAGTTATGATTCAAATACTAAAATATATCCAGTCAGAATCTGAATCAAACTTGCTTCATCTCATCCCTTGATATTTGCTTTAACCGATCGATTCTGAGAGGATTCTTCTCAACCAGTTTTCAACCTCTTGATTTTTCCCTGATTTAGTGAGCGTGAATTAATTCTGATTTAATTCAAAATTTTGGTGGGCTTTGGGCTCATTTCTCTTCATCTCCTTAAAGAATGGGTCTGCAAATAAATTAAGCAATTAATTAAGACAATGCAAAGTTTTATTCTAAAATAGGTATGAAAATATGATATTAAATATGCAACATTAGTGACCAATCATATAGCAATGCTACCTCCTTCAGTACTGCGACCAAAGTCGCAATCTTAATTGTTCATATGAGTATCAGGCAAACATTCAGAAATAATACGAAGGACAGTATTTGATGACTAACAGTTGACAATTTATGGTCGCATTTACTTAATCATTTATCAGTTCCCAATGCGACTATGGTCGCAATAATGAACTGTTTTGGAGTTCATTATAATTTAAAATTATAGTGTATTAACATTTAAACTGTTTGGATAACTGAACAGTCACCTAGGAAGTATACAATTTTGGAAAAGGTAGAAAATATATTTGACAGATATTCACGTGGTCCGAGAGCTTAAACCTTTTGGAATTCCGGGATTAAAAATAATAAAGGGTCATGAGCAAAGGATTAAAAACATACTAAGTTATTTTTGCTCAAACTCGTTACTGTTACTGTTCGGAAAATACATTCAAAAAAATGTCTTCACCATCACCACCATCTTCACCGGAAAGAAGCCAATCATCAAATGATGATTTTATGTTTAGTTCTGAAACAATGTCTCGCTACGGGTCAGAATCTGAGCTTGATACAGACGACCCGTTCTGGGAGTTCATTGATGAACCAAAACACAAACATGAAGAGGAAGAAAGCGAAGAGGAGACTGTCGCTGAAGAGGAGGAAGAGACGGAAAGCGATACAGAAGACGAAAGCATGACTCTTGATGACGAATCTGATTACAATGGTGATGACGAGGATTAGAAGTTTAAAAAATTGTATTTTGTTTTTTTTAAATATATATAAAATGTTTTCTAAAGTTAATTGTGTGAATTACATTTTTTACTACTATGTCTAGGTTGAAAATGCTGTACAATTGTTACAAACCTTCATTTTAAATATTTTACGCTAAACGAATATACTGCGACCATGGACGCAGTTAATAATTATATTACTTCACCCGTATAAATTTTTAAAATGAAAGGTTGCGACTTTAGTCGCAGTTGCTGGACGCAGACTTAATAAATACACAACGACCTTGGTCGTAGTTGCTGGACGCACAATTAATAAATACACTGCGAACTTGGTCGCAGTTGCTGGTCTTTAGTCTTAATCAACAACACACTGCTACCTTGGTCGCAGTAGTCTTAATAAAATACACTGCGACCTTGGTCGCAGTTGCTGGTCTTTAGTCTTAATAAAATACACTGCGACCTTGGTCGCAGTTGCTGGACTTTACTCTTAAATAACAACACTGCGACCTTGGTCGCAGTTGCTGGTCTTTATTCTTAAAATGAAGGTTTGTAACAATTGGTCGCAGTAGTCTTAATACACTGCGACCTTGGTCGCAGTTGCTGGTCTTTAGTCTTAATAAAATACACTGCGACCTTGATCGCAGTTGTTGGACTTTACTCTTAAACAACAACACTGCGACCTTGGTCGCAGTTGCTGGTCTTTATTCTTAATCAACAACACGGCGACCTTGGTCGCAGTTGATGGCCGCAGTCTTAAAAAAATTAATCTGCAACCTTGGTCGCAGCTGCTGGTCTTTATTCTTAATCAACAACACTGCGACAAGGTGACACTAAGGTCGCAGTTGCTTAGTCGCAGTCTTTGGTCGCAGTCGTTTCTGTTTGCACTGTAGTCTTATGCGACCTTGGTTGCAGTGTCGTCTCTGGTCCAAGTTGTTTTATTTGCAATGCATGACTGCGACCAAAGGTCGTAGTTTATTAAAAAACAAAATATGTTTTTTATTTATGTCCAGGCATTTATCTCCAGGCATGTGAAAATGATACAAAACGCTCTCTTATACAATAAGATTGAGTGTTACAATACAGGAGTACAAAGAAGACTAAACATCAAAAGAGCCCTTGTTGACTAAGAGCAGTGGTGTTATTGAGGTCTTTTTATTTATGTCCAGGCATTTATCTCCAGGCATGTGAAAATGATACAAAACGATCTCTTATACAATAAGATTGAGTGTTACAATATAGCAGTACAAGAAGACTAAACATCAAAAGAGCCCTTGTTGACTAAGAGCAGTGGTGTTATTGAGGTCCCAGTGTATTAAAAAACCGTGGACGGCGAGGACCATGACTTATTCCCTTGTGGACGATGAGGTCTATGACTTCTTCCCTTGTCGACGAACATCGATCAAGTTCGCCGGCGAAAATATTCTCTCAGGGGCCCAACGAACCTGAAAAAGGACAATCAAGCTCTGGGTCATCTTCGTCCATAGCGTCATCTTCATCCATGGAGGCAGGTCCTGTTAGAGACACTCAATAAGGCGGGAATTCTAAGAGTAATTGCTCTCGAAAGAAAACAGTCTAAGTATGGGCTGTTTAAAAAGGCAGAGGGTGAGCCATATTTATAGGCAGCCCGTAATAACCATAATTAATGGTTCATTATTCATAACCGTCGGCCTTAATGATCGCACGACTATCGAAGTCCAATGGAAGGTTGACGCGTGGAGTGTCGTTTCGGGAAGCGTCGAAGACGGTGGTCTCCAACCACCAGCGCCGGTTTGACATTAAAAGACATTAACAACGAATGGTGCGGGTTCGTCAACGTAGACTTGACGTTAAAAGATCTCATAAAATCTTTATGACTGGCCGCGTCTCACGAAGTGACTCCAAGTCGCGTCCCCTCAGCAAACTTTTCATTTTCATTTAGATTCAAAAATGACTTAATCCAAAAAATAACACTTAATAAAACAACAACACTGCGACCTTGGTCGCAGTTGCTGGCGACAGTCTTAATCCAAAAGAACACTGCGACCTTGGTCGCCATGCATGTTAATATAAAGGAAACACTTACTTAACGTACTGCGACCAAAGTCTTAGTCCATCTAATGTAACCCTCGATTGCCGTTACTGGCCATCTTTATCAATAACAACACTGCGACCTTGGTCGTAATTAACCATGTACACTGCGACCAAAGTCTCTGACTAAGGTCGCAGTTTAAATGTACCCTGCGACCAAAGACTCTGACTATATTATATACAAAAAATTAAACTATAAAGTAGAATTTTATCGCAGGCTGCAAAGGAGAAAGTAGATCTTTCAAAAAAAAGGTAAAGGAATAAGGCGAAAATGTAATTTATATCCTATAAAGAGCGGCAAAATAAAAGGGGGACAAAATAATAATAAACAATAAGGAAAAGTTATCGAAAGGGGTATTTGGTAATTTAACTTCTTCCTAAAAGCGGGCCGCAAGTCAGTAAGGTAACAAATTGAGCCACGTCACCGCAGGCTGAGAAAGTACTCTCAGCCCGCAGGCTGATATACATTTTTTCTCATATATATATATATATATATATATATATATATATATATATATATTATATATATATATATATATATATATATATATATATATATATATATATATATGGGTTACTGTACCTCAGCCGACGGCTGAGAGAGTTTCACAGCCGGCGGTGACGTGGCTGAATATATGCCACATATCGGTCGCAGAGTGTAGGCGCCAAAAAATCAAAAAAATTCTGCCTAAAGAATCATGAATCAAATTGACCAAAACACCCCCTTTTTACTTCTAAACTAGCAAAAACTCATCCACAACAAAATTTTACCCCTTTTTTACTTCTAAACTAACAAAAACTCATCCACAACAAAATTTTACCTAAGAAATTTATAATTTACAGAGAATTTTCAGTTGAATATATCTACAGTTATAAAATTCCTAATTCTACTACATCGAAATTATAATAGAAAAAATTTAGATCAAGATAATGTGAAATAAACAGCAGCAGTGAAAAGTAAATAACATGTTTGAAATATAAAAAAACTGTTGTTTTTTATATAATTTTTTTATATATTTTATTTCGTGTTATTTTCAATTCATATAGGTTTAATAAAAGAAACTGAAATGAATAGAAAAATGAAATTTAATATGGGGCAATCGTATATTGATTTTTCTATTACAAATATATAGTGTAAAAAAATAATGAAATACAATGATTAATTATTTTGCATTCTTTATTCGCATAGAAATAACAGACGAAACATGATATCGTTCAGCACTCTGACGATATACGCTGTCTTTTTTCACATGCCTTATGTAACAGAATTTTGATCGTTTTACAATGTCTGAGATCATAGTCACAGTCATAGTATAGCAAAATTTTCGAACACTGCGACCATGGTCGCAGACTTAATATAATATAACTTTCAATTTTATATGACGACTGCGACACTAGTCGCAGTCATAGTATAACAAAACTTTCAATCACTAGACTATAGTCGCAGACTTGATATAATATAACTTTCAATTTTATATCACGTTTGCGACCCTATTCGCATTCCTTATTCGCATAAAAATAATAGACGAAACATGCTATCGTTCAGCACTGCGACCACAGTCGCTGTCTTTTTTTCGCATGCCTTATGTAACAGATTTTTTATAATTTTATAAAGTAGATTAGCCCTGCGACCCTGAGATCAGTCCGCGTATATCATATCTTATAAAATACTATATTAATTACTCTGAATTAAATGGAGTAATTAATATTCTATCTACCGTGATACAACACAGTCTTGAAAAAAGAGATGCACTAATATTAATCTCGATAAATAAAAGATGTGTACCATATGTAATCTAAATATATAGGAAAAATATTCTATAAAAAGTTAATTTGTAGTTCACGTAATAAACCTCTAGAAAAAGGAACTCTTCGGATTCTCCCGACATAACTCTTCAATTAAATATTTAATTTCTTTTTACCACTTCTTCGAATACTCAACCGTCACCTATAACAATTATTATTACTATTCATGTTCTTTCACATTATTGACCTTTTTATAGTGCTTGTAACTAATATATTATCTTATATCTAAAAATGATATTTTTGCTCTTTCTTTTCAATTTGATTTCAAAACTTCTAGAAAACAATTCATTCTTGAATCATGTCTTTCCATTTTCTTCCTCTGAACACTCAGATTTCACTTCAATCATTTACCCACCGGTTCTCTTTCTTCAGGGTATTCTACTGAATCTGATACCAGTATGGACTTCACTCTTTTTGACTATCTCACTACATCAAATAATATTTAATCTGATCATCCTCTTTATGAGAATGATGAAGTTTTCATGGGGCTTAGTGAGGAGGAACTTATTCCTCTGCCACTTTACAGAGACATGCTTGATGAAAGCATGTCCTCTGATGCTGGAGGCTCGCTTTCTTTGAGCATATCTTTAACAGGTCCTTCTCGACACGGATCGGACGAAGAGCTTGATAGAGACGATCCATTCTGAAAGTTTATCGATGAACCAAAACACCCTCAAAAAGAGAAAGATGATGAGGAAATAAGTGATGAATAGGGAAACGAGAAGAATGAAGACGATGAATCTGCTTATGATGACGACGACGACGAGGATTATGATTTCCTGATTTTCTAATATTCAACGTTATTTTGTCTTCTTTTAAGAGCTTTTAATGCTCTTTTTTTGTAAGGTCTCTTTTTAATCATATTATGTTATAAATAAAATTTACTTCTATCTGTAAAATAATCTTTCATATTTTTTAAAATACATATAAAGTATACCGTATAGTTATTATTTTTGCATCTTATCTGCTATAATCGTCGCAATACTCATATAATAATTATATATGAAACTGCGACCACGGTCGCTGTCCAGTCATAAATAGTTTGATCGTTTTGCATTCAATAAAGTTAAAAACAGCTACCATGATCGCAGTCCAAAATTAAAGTATATACACAGATAATACTGCGAACATGATCGCAATCCTCTCAAATCAGTATATTTCACTGTATATCACAAATTAGAAAATTGCGACTGCTATCCTTAAACACTGCGACCATAGTCGCAGTCCTACTTCGCATGCAATAAGTAAAAAAATTCATAGTTTATAGGCGGCTGAGACAACAGTTACAGTGAAGAGCAAATATATAAAATTATACGTAAACTGCGACTATAGTATCAGTCCTTAGTTACCGTTATTACATTTAACCTAGCCAAAAATTCATTCACAAAATGCTGTCTTAAGTACTACGACCATAGTCGCAGTCCTTGGTCGCATGCAATATGTAAAAAATAATTTAATACTTTATAGGCGGCTGAGATAACAGTCACAGTGAAGAACAAATATATAAAATAATACGTAAACTGCGATTATAGTATCAGTTCTTAGTTACCGTTATTACATTTAATCTAGTAAAAAAACATCCACGACATGCTCTCGTTAAGCACTGCGATCATAGTCGCAGTCCTTATTCGCATTCAATATATAAAAATAATAATAATTTATACATTGTAACACCCCGAATTTTCCACCCTGATTTAGTACTATATTCTTGGATTATTGAGATTATAAAGAATATCAGGAAATTTTAAATTGGTTATATTTATGTGATAATAAATTTGGAAATTTATCAGGGAAATTTGAAATGGATTAATTGGAAGAATTTAAATAAAATTTCATGTTAAAAAGATATATATAATAGTTATAAAAATTGTTGGAGAGGTATATACATGCGTATAAGTCTCATATTAACTCTTGACTACACTTCATGAGAACACCAAAGTTTAACAAAATTAATTTTATTTAATTCTAAATTGTACATGATGGGTGAAGAGCTCATGTGGATGTAGGGTTGAGATTGAATCCCACCTACCCACTTACCTACTCCCTTCACCAAGTTCTAGTAAATCACAACCCTCCACCTCATCTTCATCATCCCCAAATTTTATTTCAGATCTGAGATATCTCTCTCTCTCTCTCTCTCTCTCTCTCTCTCTCTCTCTCTCTCTCTCCCCTCTCTTGCAGGTCGGACGGCGGCCAGGCGCGGCCAGGCGCGCCCAGCGCGCGGCCAGGCGCGGCCAGCGCGCGGCCAGGGCCGGCCAGGCCGCGGCCAGGGCAGCGGCGGCAGCCGGCTGGGGCGGCCGGGTGGTGGCCGGCCGGGTCGGAAATCGGTGAGTGGTTTTCCCCTCTTTCTTTGTTCTAAATTTCATCTTTTGGAAATCCCTAAGTTTGATCTATTGGTTGAATGAAAATCCTTCCTTTGAGCTATTCATGCTATTATCCCTTGAAATTTTAGGGCTTCCTTAAGTATGTAGTAATAAAAATTAGATCTTGAGATATGAGGAGTTAATCCCATTATAAATTGGTGGTTGAGGAGGTTGCATGATAAAATATGGCATGTAGAGATGGGGTTTATACATTTTCAGATTTAATGTAAGTCTTAACCCTAGAATTCTTAACCTCATATGTTAAGATTAATGGCGATGAAGCTCTCATTGAGAGTTGTGGGACTAATGTTTGGGCAAGTATGTTCTTCCGTAAATTAAAATAAAATGCTTCATAGAATCATTGGATTAATGCATGATGAACTTGTTAGGTGTTGTAAATTCTTACTTTAAGGTAGAACTTTTCTTGTGATTATGGAATAACTTGCTAGTTGAGAAATTGTGTAGTTGCTAATTCTTATATTAAAAATAGAACCTTTCTTGTGATTAAAGTATGTTTATCAAGAAACATACTCTCTTGTGATATGTATATGATTATGTCTTGTGAAATTTTGGGTTGGTATTGGTTACCTTTAAATAGGCAAGGTTAAGCCGAGAATTTGAATATCATTATAGTAAAAGTTCGTGTATCGATCAAAATATTATTAGAAGATAAGATAAATCTTAAAAGTCTAATTGGTATCATAAATCCGGAGATCGTTGTAATTTGAGGAGATCAAGTTAAATATCTCTCCTAACCATTGAAGTATATTAAGCTTCTTGAAATTCCTTACACTTGGGAAGGTTGAGCATCTTGTCATTCTTACGTGGTAACCACAAAAGCAAATCAAAATCTAATCTTGGTCATGTTAGTGAGATATAAAGAAAATTTTACGATATAAGTTAAACTATGAAATTTGAGGAGACTTTAAGGGGTTTGTGATCAATCATGTAGTGATTGAACTACGAATGCTCTTATAAAAATTTCTCGTAATCAAAATCCAAATACCTAAGTTCATGCCTTCCTTATGATTTAATTGAGATGAGAAAATAAGAGGGAAAGTTGAGAAAATGTGTAGTTCAAAGCACTTGGTCATAATAATACAATCTGTTAAAGTCTGTCCAGATTTAAAACCAGAATCTTGGGGTCTCTTTCGTAAGGATAATTAATAAGGAATAGGTCATGTAATATACCGTTGGAAAGCTAATCGAGTCCACTTTCCAACCGCGCTTGCGGTGTCCTAATCAAATGTCTGTGCTGGAAATTATCACTAGAACATGATAACGTGTCGAAAGTGCAAAGTGGCAGAATTTTAGATGTCTAGATGATTTTCTGTTTATTTCAGCTTGTCGTGCGACTTGAGTGAGTCATATAAGATATTGCTAGAAAGATCAGTAAATCTAAAGGTTAATGGAAATCCTCGTGTCTCATTTTAATATCAAATGTAGAAGTTACGATAAATCATCTTCGATTGATAGGGAGGTCAGATTCGAGGAAACATATTTAGATGAGATCTATGGAAAGCTATTGGAATTTATATGTAGACATGTTAGGCTGAGTTAGAACTATACACTGTTCTTCAGTAACACATGTTATGAACACAGGGCTGTCATACTTTTTATTTAAATGCTGACTCCCTTTAAATTAATGTTTCCTAACGAGGTTGCATGTACACTCAGTGTGCTGGTGTTTATCCTTGACTCAGGTTTCGTTAATTTTTCCGGATACAAGGAATTATTGTGTTATGGACTCCAAAAGATATATTTAATCCTAATACATGATTCTTCGGTGGCCTAGTAACCGGACTATGAATAGAGTATTTATTGGCACAGTCAGTAGAAAGTTCTGAAGCGCCAAAAGTTAATGGTGAGGGTGATAGACCGATCAATTGTAATTCACTGATAAATGGTCAGGTTAACGGCCAGCACTAAATTGTATGGACAATAGACTAATAGATGAGCGAACGTGAATGCTAAGTGTAAGGAAAGATTTTCTTACTTGTATTTTCTTATTTGTAATATTAAAGATTGAGAAGTCAGGGTGATGGGATTGTCAGTGTCAAGATCAGTACTGGCAGGAATCCATAAGGTCTCAAATTAACCATCCATTTAGCTAGGATGGTTGTGCAAGTAATACTCTTGCATAAAGATTGTATGTGCCCCATAAGGCAACCAAACTTAAGAGGTACTTGAAATAAACACTTTTAATCGTATGTGTCTTATCTTCCCGAATTCTTATTGCATTCCTTTTTCTTTGAGTATAATGTCTTGGTTTACGTCGGGGATTAAAGAGTAATTATGGCGTTCACATTATTCTAGTTAAGGGGGTAAACCAATCATCTGAGACGATGATTAACTCTATGGGCGTAATAACAAATGTTTTGAAATCTCGTATATGAAGATTTGAAAGTGAGAAATATGGGTTTGTGGTATATGTACATATGTACTATCTGGTCGTTATGCATGTGTGAATCATGTGAACATGGGCGTTCCTATGTTCAAATACATTTAGAGCATCACATAGAAAATACCATATTAGACTATCTTCACACATGTACCATATTACAAGAAGAAAGGGATAGTAAGGCAGGCTTAGAACTGAACACAATTTTCGTGTAATAAATGTTGCAATTTAATGTAGAATTTTGAGACATGGTGTACAAGGGCATTAGCATGTGTTTCACTGAGTAGAAATCATTATGATTGATATGAATATGATGGGTGTATGTCACTTGATTTATGTACTTAACATTGGGTGGCATGTTCTGATTAATTAATTGGTGTGAATATTCCTGTAATGATGCAATCTAACAAGATAAACATTAATTGTGAGTATGATTGTGTTTGTGAAGGAAATGATGTGCTTTATACATGAGTCTTATGAATTTGAATGTGCCGGTATGGTGTGCATTTAGATGTATGTGTATATATATACCTTATTGATAGGAGGAAGGGACCCGTATGCTGGGCGGAGTGCGAAGACGGTGCTATATAAATATGTGTATATATTAGGAGGAAGGGACCCGTATGCTGGGCGGAGTGCGAAGACGGTGCTATATAAATATGTGTATATATTAGGAGGAAGGGACCCGTATGCTGGGCGGAGTGCGAAGACGGTGCTATATAAATATGTGTATATATTAGGAGGAAGGGACCCGTATGCTGGGCGGAGTGCGAAGACGGTGCTATATATATAAATATGTGTACGTGTGTGTGTATGTGACACTAGGGGTATGTTGGAGGTGTATCGTTTATGACAATGTAATTGTGATACAAATGTGTATGTGTGTGTGTGTGACACTAAGGGTATGTTGGATGTGTATCGTGTACGACAAGGAAACCCATCAGAATACAAGTTTAGCTGATTACAATGAATACCAATTATTGGGTAAAAGTGTGTATGTGAATCCGTGTATTACTTAGAATGTGATGCGTTATTGCATTATGATAAATATGATATGATTTATGTTATATAATTATGGCTTGTGATGCAAGTGTTATTTGAATGCATAAACTAAGTTTATGGCATAACTCTGGTGGTTAGTGGATTATAGCGTGGTATACAAGGCACGTGAGTAATACACACTATGTTCACATAAGACGAGAGAGTGTATTTATGTAACTCATAGACCTTATCACACGTAAAGATGAAAACACAAGAAAGCAATTGGGGAGTACAATCATAAGAGTCTGATCGTCCTCAGAAATTGTAGAGGCTGAGGCCTTGAGTTATTAAACTATCGGATGCCTCCGATTCTTGTCCTCTTACTGTTTCAGATTCCTTTTATTGCGTGCATATTCATACCCTTGTCGAGATATTATCTTTTCTTGATTATTCCTACCTCACTCACTGAGCTGTCGAGCTCACCCTTCCACAGATTGATATTGCAGGTTGCTTGGAGGCAGGGATCAGGATTATGCTGTGCAGGGTTCATTCTGTATATATCCAACTCTTGTATTTTGGAACACTTGTGTTTGTAAATGATACATGTGGGTCGTGGGATAGATTATTCGCCTTGTACATATACATATATGGAATCTTGTAATAGTTTCATTTCGAGTTGTCATTTTAGATACCTTTTATTGGGTTGTAGCAATATGAAGTGTATTATCTATATTAAGCCCATGAGAAGTTGAAAGTTATAAATTTGGAAAGCCTATGGATGCCGAGATAGAAACTTTAGAGTCATGTTGTTATGTTCTCCATAAGTAGGCGATGTCAAGCCGAAATTGTTATTGAATAATACGGGCCGTTGTGAGCCAAAATATTTTTATTGACTGCGTGGACAATTGTTGACCTTGGTTTATATGTGTGGATTTGAGATAAGTAGGCTGGTGTTGGCCGAAATTATTGTGACGTGAAATGTATATTTGGGATATATCAATATTTACAAAGGAGATGCTGCCAAAATTTTCAAGAATATTGGAGATTAATTCGATGATCTGTTGATCAATATAGACATTCGTGTCATTTGTGATTATTAAAATCTGGGACCGTTACATACATTACATGTGAAAAAGTAAACTGCGACTATATTCGAAATCAGTAAAATTCTTACAGATCATATCATCAAAAATCTACAAATTAAATAATTATAGACTGCGATAAAGAGCGCTTTTAAAACTATTGAGAAATTAATTTATTGACCACTACGACCTTAGGCGCATTCCTAAAATATATAATATCTGCGTAAAAAAATTTAAAACTATTGAGAAATTATTTTATTGACAACTACGAGCTTAGGCGCATTCCTAAAGTATATAATATCTGCGTAAAAACAATTTAATAAAGAAGCATTCAAATTTGTAAAAAAAATAATTAATAAAGAAGCATTCAAATTAGTTTCGTGATTTGATGAAGTTGGTCGCAGTTTGGTCGCAGTTATAAAGATAATTGTGACAATATTGACTAACGTCAGTAATATAAAAAAATAATAAACTATACAGATCCACTATCTTTTACTGCAGGGGCATTTAGTAATTTCAACTGTTTCAATAGGCGGGCCCGTCCTTCCTAGTGTGGCTAATATTGTGCCACGTCACCGCAGGCTGAGAGGGACTCTCAACCGTTGGCTGATATACATATTTCTAATATATATATATATATATATATATATATATATATATAATATATATATATATATAGACGTGGCACATTATTAGCCACACTAGGAAGGACGACCCGCCTATTGAAACAGTTGAAATTACTAAATGCCCTTGCGGTAAAAGATAGTGGATCTGTATAGTTTATTATTTTTTATATTTCTGACATTAGTCAATATTGTCACAATTATCTTTTATAACTGCTATCAAATTGTGACCAACTGAATATGAATCATTTCTTTTCAAGTGCAATTTCATCAAATCATGAAACAAATTTGAATGCTTCTTTATTAAATCTTTTTTTACGCAGATATTATATATTTTAGGAATGCGCCTAAGCTCGTAGTGGTCCATAAAATAATTTCTCAATAGTTTTAAAATTTTTTTATGCATATATTATATATTTTAGGAATGCGCCTAAGCTTGTAGTAGTCAATAAAATAATTTCTCAGTAGTTTTAAAAGCACCCTTTGTCGCAGTCTACAATTATTTAAGTTGTAAATTGTTATGATATGATCTCTAAGAAATTTACTGATTTCGAATATAGTCACAGTTACTTGTTCTCATGTAACGTATAAATTATTATTATTATTATTTACATATGGCATGCGAACAAGCACTGCGACTATGATCGCAGTGCTTAACGACAGCACGTCGTGGATGATTTTTTTGCTAGGTTAAATGTAATAACGTGACTAAGAACTGATACTATAGTCGCAGTTTACGTACTATTTTATATATTTGTTCTTCACTGTGACTGTTATCTTAGCCGCCTATAAACTATTATTTTTTTTACATATTGCATGCGATCAAGGACTGCGACTATGATCGTAGTGCTTACGACAATATTTTGTGGATGATTTTTTCTTAGATTAAATGTAATAATGGTGACTAAGGACTGATACTATGTCGCAGTTTACGTATGATTTTATGTATTTGTTCTTCACTGTGACTGTAGTCTCAGCCGCCTATAAACTATGAAATTTTTTTACATATTGCATGCGAACAAGGACTGCGACTATAGTCGCAGTGCTGAAGGACAGCAGTCGCAGTTTTATAATTTGTGATATATAGTGAAATATACTGATTTGAGAGGATTGCGATTATGTTCGTAATATCATCTGTTATATAACTTAATTTTAGACTGCGATCATGGTCGCTGTTATTAACTTTATTGAATGCAAAGCGATTAAACTATTTATGACTGACAACGACCGTAGTCGCAGTTTCATATGTATTTATTATCTGAGTACTGCGACCATTATCGCAGATAAGATGCAGAAATAATAACTATACGACATACTTTATATGCATTTTAAAAAGATGAAATATTATTTTACAGATAGAAGTAAATTTTATTTATAACATAATATGGTCAGAAAGAGACCTTATAAAAAAAGAACATTAAAAGCTCTTAAAAGAAGACAAAATAATGTTGAATATCAGAAGATAAGGAAATCTTAATCCTCGTCATCATCACCATCATAAGTAGATTCGTCATCTTCATTCTCCTCGTCTTCCTGTTCATCACTTATTTCCTCATCTTCTCTCTCGTCGTCCGGCTCGTAGTACTCCTCAGTTTCTTACTCTTTTTGAGGGTACTTTGGTTCATCGATAAACTCTAAGAATGGATTTTCTCTATCAAGCTCTTCTTCCGATCCGTGTCGAGAAGAACATGTAAAAGATATGCTCAAAAAAAGCTCATCAAGTATATCTCTGTAAAGTAGCAGAGGAATAAGTTTCTCCTCACTAAGCCCCATGAAAACTTCATCATCCTCATGAAGAGGAGGATCAGATAAAATATTATTCATTATAGTGAAATAGTCAAAAAGAGTGAAGTCCAGACTGCTATCAGATTCACTAGAATACCCTGAAGAAAGAGGACCGGTGGGAGAATGATTGAAGTTGAAATCTGAGTGTTCAGAGGAAGAAGATGAGAAAGACATTATTTTCTGGAAGTTTTGAAATTAAATTGAAAACAAAGAGCACAAATATCGTTTTTAAATATGAGATAATATATTAGTTACAGGCACTATAAAAAGGTCAATAATGTGAAACAACATGAATAGTAATAATAATTATTATAGGTGATGGTTAAGTATTCGAAGAAGTGGTAAAAAGAAATTAAATATTTAATTGAAGCAGTTATGGTGGGAGAATCCAAAGAGTTTCTTTTTTTTAGAGATTTATTATGTGAACTACAAATTAACTTTTTATAGAATATTTTTCCTATATATTTAGATTACGAATAGTGCACATCTTTCCTTTATCGAGATTAGTATTAGTGCATCTCTTTTATCGAGACTATTGTTGTATCACGGTAGATAGAATATTAATTACTTCAATTAATTCAGAGTAATTAATATAGTATTTTATAAGATGTGATATACGCAGACTGATCTCACGATCGTAGGGCTAATCTTCTTTGTAAAACGATCAAAATTCTGTTACATAAGGCATGCGAAAAAAGACAACGATTGTGGTCGCAGTGCTGAATGATAACATGTCTCGTCTGTTATTTCTATGCGAATAAGGAATGCGACTAGGGTCGCAGTCATGATATAAAATTGAAAGTTATATTATATTAAGTATGCGACCATAGTCGCAGTGATCAAAAATTTGTACTATAACTGCGACTATGATCGCAGACTTTGAAAACGATCAAAATTCTGTTATATAAGGCATACGAAAAAAGACAGCGACTGTGGTCGCAGTGCTGAACGATAGCATGTCTTGTCTGTTATTTCTATGCGAATAATGAATGCGACTAGGGTCACAGTCGTGATATAAAATTAAAAGTTATATATTGTTTGGTGGGAAAATTGAAGATCGAGAAGTAAATTCTTTATTTGATTGTAAAGAAAGTTACAGCGGATCAATAATCCTCTTACAAGAGAGGAAAGATATTCAAATTTGAATCTCCCCTTTGTTTAGTGCCGGATTCTTGATGTGACGATGGAAAGTGAAACTTGTTTTTCGTTGACGGGGTGAACGTCAGGACCTTTTGAGAATCCTCTCTACAGCTTCTGTCCGTCAAGGATCTCAAAGAGAGTGTAGGTAAAAATGAACTTGTACACAGCAAGTTGTTAGAAGAGTTAAACTCTCTCTTTCTTTTTAGTTAAAAATCTTGGTGTTTTTATGGCTTACAACCGAAGTTCTTTTTACCAAGAATTATCGACCCTCTTTTTTTTCTTTCGACCCCTCTTTCAAAGCAAACTGGGCTATTTATTGAGGTTTCAGGGGGTAAACGTGTCCCCTAAAAATACTCTATAATGGGATTAACTCTCTAACTACGTGGGCAGTAATTGACCCAGTAACGAGGACAGTTACAATTGAGACGCAGATTTTGAGCCTTGCGTTTTGCTGCTAAAGTAATGCTTGAGAGACGCGGGTTTTCAGCTCTGCGTCAAGCTTCGCGTGAGACGCGGGCTTTGAACTCTGCGTCTTGGCACTGCAATAATGCTGAGACGCGGGTTTCAACCCTCGCGTCTTTGGTCCTCGCAGTGATGTCGAGACGCGGGTTTCAACCCTCGGTCTTGGTGCTGCACTGATGGCGATGACTAGCCCTGTGTCTGGAGTTTGGATTCTACTTTTTGACGACTTGTCTTCAGTGATTTTTAGATAGCTTACAGAACCCCCTCTAAAGTTTTCAGTATTCCGCGGTTGACTGGGACGGATTTCGAAATACTTTGGACTCTAGTTGAATTCATACTTCTCATGATTGGACTGGTAATCATTTGAGATACTCTGAGCTTGATCTTTCTGGAGTATGGTCTTCGTGAGTGTACTATAAAACCCTTTGAAGCCACTTGGGATGATCGTGGTGGGTGTCTAGATACGCAGTCCAGACCTCCTCAGTGCTCTGAGCAGGTTGTTGGTGTACTTTGAAACAGGGGTGAACAGTCGTCTGCTTGTGCCAGTGTACTGTTGAACTGATTTACAGAAGGAAAGACTGAATGTAAGTCTTGCAGATGCAGGGGTTATGTTGTTCTAGAGACGCAGTCCTCACTTGAAATGGGGATGCATCTATTAGTTTGCTGAAGAAACGTGGCTCTTGGAGGGACGCGATCTTTGAGATGAAGACACAGCTCTCACTCTATGAATCTGAAGAGGCGCGACTTTTTGGAGGGACACGATTTTTTGTTAAACACGAATCCGTGTTTTAGGCGCGTTGCCATTTGTCTGGCGAAATTGAGGGGACATCTTTCTTTTGGCGCGCGAACTTTGCGTTGCATTTAATATGCACGCCACGCGTCAGGTAGGGATTAGGCTTCGAGCCAAGCGCAGCGTATCTCTGCGAATCACTGTGCCTATAAAAATAACAGTCTTTCAAGAGTCATCATTAGACTCTTCTTCTTCTTCGCTGAGCTTTCCGTCGAGAGTTAAGAAAAAGCTTAAAAGCTCTTTTTCTATTTTTAACGTCTTCAGCACCGATTTCACGGTTGAAATGGCCCCAAAAGCTAAGCATGTGGCTTCGTCCTTGAGCACTGCTGCTTCTGAGACTCAGATGGGCGTTTCTTCCACGCAGGAGGCCCCTATTTCAGGTAGTAAAATCATCTGATTTGGTTTCAGCCATTGAAGGGGCTTAAAGAGTTCTTTTAACTCTTAAGTCTCTTTTGAATGTGAACCGCTAATAGAGGCTCATGCCCGTGTTTGATCTTCAGACGTGGCTCTTGAATTGGTAGGTAAGACGCGGATTTGACGACCTCTGCGTTTTTGCTTCATCAACTTGAGTTCGTACCTGTTTGTCGAATGCGGGCCTCATTGAGCCTTGCGTTTTGGACTCAATGCTCAAAATATTTCTAAGTATGGGGAGTTCAGACGTAGACTTCTTATGATTCTCGCGTCTTATAAGATCAGACACGAGTTTTACTCAATTTTGCGTCTGGGTCTGATACTTAGAAAATTTTCTAAGTTATGGGTTTCAAAATGTGGGCTACATGCAAGCCTCGCATTTTTGAGTCGAGACGCGGATTTTGCTGATTTCCGCGTCTGGATTTATTTCTGCGTTTGACCCTTAAGCACTTAGCTATTTTCTCTTAGATTTCTGACCAAGTGTCATCTTCATTGCAGTGCGATACTCTTCTAGTCCTCTATTCAAGAAGTGTCATTTTGGGCACGTAGCTGGCGCCGATAGAAATCTGACCTTCGTGCTTCAGAAAACCGCTCCTATGACTTTTGGTAAATCAAAGGAGCGAAGGGAGAGGATCATCAAGGCCAGTATGGTGACCTTCGGAAAATTATCTCTGATGGATTGTTTGAGACGGATTCTCGTACTTTATTACGGAAGCCTGCTTTCCTCTTCGGTGATACCATCGACGAGGATGATAGGACTTTGCATGATGGAGATTACAAGTGGCTCCGTCAGATAGGGGACATGAGGTTCTTTCTTCCCAATATGGAGAGGATGTATTCCTTGTCCTATCTTTAGCACATGTCCGTTCATCGTGCAATGGATTGGGATCTTTCCCGGTTTGTCTCCGGCGTCTCTCTTGGCAGATTAGGTGCCAAGGAAGTATATTCTGCAGGTCATGAGAAAGATGTTTTCAGTTTATTTTCCTGGATAGTTAGGCCTAAGTATCCGAAGGGAGAAACCCCTCAGCTTGGCGCTATTTTCATCAACCAGTTTATGAAAGTTAGGGGTGATTTTCCCGTCGCCTTTCGTCCGCTCGGGTGGGTTCATTCTACTAACAAATCCTGGTAGGGTAGAATGGTTGGATTTGTGCTTGTTGAGCTTGGGGCTCTGCTGCGGCAGGTGGGGCTATATCACTCAGTCAGGGCCGTACAGTATGGCCTCCCGTAAAGTTTCCACAATTTTTATGGTGTCCTGGAGCATTATAACCCTTTGATAGGCACATTTTTTACTCCAGTCGGAGAGATGGGGCTCGCTTTTCATGAATTGTATAAAGTCTTGGGGCTTTTTAAGGGAGATGCCCCTTATGAAGAATACGTCCCGACTTCTGAGGACTTCATCTTCTGAAGAAAGAGGATCCTCAGGTATATGAGACGTATTGGGAAGTGCTGTGCCACTTTCACATCTACGGCCAAATATCCTCCTAGAGAAACAGGGGTGTCAAGCAGATATCTTGGGCGAGCTATCTGTTCAATGGCATAAATGAGATGGATAACCCGGTGACTAGTCTGGCCCCTTGTACTGACGAGGAAATTGCTGAGAGGATCGATGCTTCTGCAAACTCTTACACTATCGAGTCGAACGAGGATACTTTCAGACCTGATACGGTCTTTGAAAGTTTTCATCATCAGGCCCGAGTTTCCATTTCTAACCAGGCTCTATTGGCGGGCTTCCTTATGCTGTGGCTGAAACGTTGTGTGGTTCCAACATTGCCACATGAAGTAATTGTTGTCGATGTAGTGTACCCGGCAGTTTTGCTCACCTACGAAAAGTCATCGCTCTCCTTCTAGCGATGGTGGCTAGAATTCAGAGTAGGTTACGGGCTCTGATTAAAAGCCTGTGCCAAGTGGAGGCCATTGTCGACTCCAAGGGCAGGCCAGAGGTTGATTCGGAGGGAAGGTCTAGAGTGAAGACCCCTAACCCCAGGATCAAGCTTCCATATACGTACTTAATGGCTTGGTACATTATGCACCGCCCTTCACTGATGACGGCGATGCCTCTTTCTGCAGGTTTTGTTCCCTTCGAGCAGAAACTGAAAATTTCGAGCTGGTCTTGCTATTACATGTTCTATGTTCGGAAATGTATTCTGAATGCTTCGAACTATCATCTCGACCGTTGCTTCCCCGAGATTGATGGTGCATCTTATGGAGATAAATTTGCCGATCTTGCGGGACCAGATAATTTCACAAGGCTGCCATCGGGAGTCTTCTGGTGGCTGATTAATATTCGGCCTGGATATCTGATCTTCTGGTAAGGGAATTCATGTATGATCGAGCCTTACATGTCCAGTCGTTTCGCTCGGCAGTTCGGCTATGATCAACTATATATTGGCAACCCCAATGTTGGCTTCTTCTTGAGCGAAAATTTATTTGAAGGTTCCCAGTCGTGGTACTACAGCATGACTGGAGGGACAAAAGCTGTTTTCAGCCTTCCTCACAAGACGCCTAATTGTTATATCAGGCTCAGCTTCTGTACCCAGTACTCCCTAGCTAGTAGGATGCCTGGTTTTAAAATAAATACCTTTTGCATTAAGAGCATCAAGGCGTCTTATAAGGACAAGTTAGACTCCAACAAACGTATGTGAGGTATGGACGAATATCAGGCAGCCGAGAAGAAAACAGGAGGGGAAGTAAGGAATAGGACCAAGGGCAGCAGCACCCAAGGGGCAGCCTGCTAAAAAGAGTCAGCAGGTTGTGTCCAATCGTTCCCACGGCTCTGCTTCTAAGGGTGAGCCTATCCCGAAGAAGGTTAGGAGGGAATCGGAGGCTGAAGCTTCAATTCCCAAGGTAGTTCCTTCTAGTGTTGAGGAGTAGGAGGAGGAAGAGGAAGAGGAAGTCCCCATCCTTCGTCCTCGCGGTCTACGCAGTAGGAGCCCCGTGATTTTAGCAGAGGGGAAACTCGCGGGTGAGCCCGTCCTAGCTGAAGCGGTCGAGCGACCCAAAGTTGACTTGGTAGGGAGGGATGACGTTGAGATTCCGGGGGTCTCAACTCAGCCCGGGCCTTCTTCAGCTCATGGGAGAAGGGTGGAGGTGCAGCAACTTGGGTTTCCCAGTGTATTGATGCCTACCTTGCGGGTTGTCATCCCAGCCCTGCTACTGGGGTACTCAGTGGTAAGGTCTCGATTGCTGAGACCTCTTGTGTTGAACTGTCGTCTTCATCATCCGAAGAACATGGATATTATTCTAGCGAAGAAGTCGATTTTGGCGATGAACCCGTTCTTCCTGATACGAGCAAATTCTCGCATATCTCAGAGGAAGAGATACGACGATATGACCCTGTGACGGTTTCGCCGATAGCAATGATTGCTGCTACTGAAGGTATTTTCTTTGTCTTCTTAACCGGTTCCTCATCAAGTTAGGAAAGAGTTCTGACATTTCCTTTTGACTTTCTTCTACAGGGCATGCTGCCGATAGTGAAGCCACAACTTCTTCTCATATTTAGAAGATGATCCAAGAGCTAGCCCAGCAGGAGGGTCTTGAGGCTCCTGTTACCGGAATGCCCCAAGAGAGTGCAATCGTCGAGGTCGGGAAGCCTCAACCCCATGTGACCTATCCAGGAATTTGTCATCTTTAGATTCTCAACTTGGTAAGAGAATACTGACGTATTGGATATTCTCTTTTTATCGTTGCCACTGACATTTTAATGTTGTGGTTTGCAGAGTGCACTGGGGTAGCTCAAATAGAGGGTCCTGCGACAAGCATTGGCACAGAAGATAGCACAATTCAAACTTCGGCCGGGGGCCCAGTGCTGTAGAGTTTGAGGTTGTTCTGTTGCAGTGGAAACTGTCCTGGAGGTGTCGGTGAATACCTCAGTATCTGATGAACCTATTGTCGGCCTCACTCCTGCACAAGTTGAACTGGTTCCCGTCTCTCATCCTGTCATGGAAAAGGGGTCTGGGAGTACATCAGCAGGGTTATCTCCAGCTAACGATATCATGAAAGAGCTAGCCCGTCAAATGGTGGAACATTTTTTTGCTTCCATGAGGTCTTGTGTTGACCTGATCCTTTCTGGGGACAGTTCTTTTGAGTTTGCCCGTGTACTTCTCGAAAATCAGATCGAGAACATTGGTCATACTGGGAGTCCTTCGCAGGCTAGGGCGTGCCTGGTGCTGGTTGAGCAGCTAGGGAACCACCTGAAGGAGCTCAAAACTCTGAAGAATGCTGGCTCAGTAGATGAGACTCGGATGACACTGAGTAAGCTTCTTGCCGCTCAAGAACATGAGCGAAAGGAGATGGAGGAACAAATAACTAAAGAGGCCCACCATCTCCAGCATTTCTAAGCTGATCACAAAAGACTGATTGGCGATTCTAAGCAATCTGAAATCGTCATACAGAGTGCAGAGCAGGTTATTGCCACTGCTCGAGTTACCATTGCCCGGTCACAAGCCTTGATCGATACCAATGAGCAAAAATTTGTTGCTGCTAGGAAAAGGCTGGAGGAGTTAGAAACTGCCAGGACACAGGTTGAAGAAAACCTCTTTACTCATTCCTCCAGATTGGAGTCTCTTCAGGCGCAACTGGCTACAAAGAGATTTTTGTCTGAGGAGGAGCTGCGGGTCCGAGCTGTGATGGAGGCTGAAAGACCACGTCAGCACGAGATGCATCGCCTTTGGGAACAAGTCCGTTCTTTCGCAAAGCAGGATTATTAACTTCTTCTCCTTTTTGTATTGTTCACCCCTTTTTTGTAACACTCTATTTGTCAAGAGTGTCTGTATTACTTTTATCATTTTTGAATCAAACAATAAAAGTCTTCAAAGTTTTGTTTTATCTTTATCCTTTCAAATTATTTACTGGCTGTAGATGAACTCAATTTTCATAACCGTAATCCTTGACTGTTTGTGAAAACACAGTCTTTAGTCGACCATGAATAATAAACTCATGCTGAACTAAGTTCTTGAGCGAGACGCGGCTCTCATTTGTAGTGGAGACGCGATTCTAGGAAATACGACTCTGACTCGTTAACGGAGACGCCGTTCAGGCTCACCAAGGAAGACGCGCGAAATCTTCTTTTTGATAAGGACTCGGTTCTGTCTCAAAGACAAAAAGGCGTTATTCGCAAATTGTGTTCTTCAGTAAAGGGAACGCGGCCTTCATACTTATGGAAGGACGCGGATCTATGGACGCGGCCCTTGATTCTGTCAGGATGCAAAATTCAGGATGTAATGGAGACGCGGACTTGGGCTCCTCAAGACTGACGCACGAATCTCAGCTAGTTGATGCGGATGCAGCATTGGCTCAATAGAGAGGCGGCTCTGGTCCCTTCATAGGTCGCAAACTCAGGCTGTGTTGAATTTATGATGGAGATGTGGCTTTCATCTTACAGTAGAGGCACGGTTTTGGGCCCCTCAAGAATGGCGCGCGAGCCTCAGCTGGATGATGAGGGCGCAGACTTCAGGACACATCTTTTAAATCTTATGAGTTGGTGTGAACTCAAGATGCAATTCGGTGGACCCAGCTTGTTGAGGAGATACGACTTTAGACCACTTCAGAAGACGCGGTTATGGCCCCTACAGCAGGATTGAAAGGAACGCAGTCTTCGGGTTCATGAAAGGACGCGGGTTTCAGGACGCGACCTTTGAGTCTACGTCTGACACAGCCTCCTAAGCGTCACATGCAACCCGTCTTAAAGATCTTATTAGATTTTTAAATGCCAAGTCGGCGTTGACGATTGGGGACTTGTGTCCTCCGATGTTTCCCGAAGCGACAATCCACGCGTCAGCTCTTTATCGGGCTTTGACGTTCATGCAGGAATTAAGACTGATAGCTCTGATTTTTATGCCATTAATTAAAGGCCTTATGGCTTGCCTATATATAGTCCTCACCCCCTTAACAGTCCATTGCTTAGACTGTTTCCCTTAAGAGCATGTGCTCTGAGGGTCTTCATCTTGACTTATTTTTCTTCTCTTCAAGGGGATATGAACAGCGAGAATTCAAAGCTTCCATGCTTTCCTTTAATCTTTTCTAAAGATTATCACTGTCAAGTGATTTCAAGATCAAAAAGCATCACCTTAAGTGCTTTTATCGGTCACGCCTTGATGCATAAAGTTCAACTTTTAGAGAATTCTCCTTCGGGTAGGAACCATTTGTTGCCATGAAATACTCAGTCCCGCTGAGTTTCTATTTTCTTGCCTCTCAAAGAGAGTCGATCTCTTGATCTTTCTCTGGAAGTCTGACTGATGCGCCCGTTATTCGAAAGTCGCGTCTTTTAGACTTCTTGATGAAGCACGAGTCGATTGACCTTGGATTTTAACTCAAAATCCTTTGAATGCGAGTGTGATGAACTCTGTATTTAGATCTTGAGACACGAGCTTAGTATATAAAGTTCGTGTTTGAGGTTCTTGACTTAAAGAGTTTTAATTCTTTCAGGGCCTCTGGACTTGAATGTGACAACCCTTGTTTCTCAAACACGGGTGTGGCGACTTTTGCGTCTGATCTACTTTGTGTCTCGTATTTTGGATGCGGGTCTAAAACCAGACCGCGTTCAGATTTGTGCGCGTCTGAAGTCCACAACTTCAACCGTGTCTGTCCCTAAACTTTTCTGTTTCTGTCTTAACAGATTTTAAGCCTTATGCACCGGTCATTCCCGCGTCTAAAGTTTACAACTACAATCGCGTTTGTCCTTCAGCTTTTCTTTTTTGTCTTAACAGAATTTTAACCTTTTGGTTTTTGTCTCTTACAGGCAGTCTTAGTCAGCCTTTTGCATCTTCGCTGGACCCTTGGGAGAATATTTCGACAATTGACCTTGTTCGATGGTCGAGCACTGGAGAAATTAAGGCTCCTGTTCATCGGCGAGGAGGATTTGCGCGACTGATGACATCCGTCAAGACGTTATTGGACATGATGCACCGGCAGTGCCTCCGGTTTGTCATGGTCACAGTGGGTATGGTGGTGGGTGTGGTCCTCTTGCAGGTCACGGGAAAGAAGACGTCACCTGTAAGGTCTCGGATCCTCCCTTCACCAATCTTACCTCCAGAAATGACATCGACAAAAAATCCATGCTCATTAGATGACTTTCTGGTGGTGGAGATGTTCATCAATGAAGGATTATGACCCACACCAGTTGGTCGGGTGGAATTAGAAGGTTCTGTTGCATTTCGACCTCGAGAAACACCATTGTTCTTGGTCAGCGATGGGCTCCCTCGATGTTTACATCGTGCATCATGATGTAATCAACATCCGATCATCTTAATAGTGCTCAGCCCTTCTTCGGTGCTCTTCCAAACATCTTGTATTTAGAGTGGTGGGAATGCTTCAAGGAGTGACTGCAACCTTTTACTGAGAGAGAGGAACTTCTTTGTACTCCTTTATCATAACATTCAATCTTATTGTATAAGATAGCGTCTTGTACCACTTTCATATGTTTGAATATAAATAAAAGTGATACTTTTTCTTGTCTTCTTATACGTCTTGAATTTCTCTTTTTTTGAAAATCAGACACATAGAAGTAGGGACTCTTGACTTGATAGAAATACGATAATTAACTTAACAAGTCAAAGTTGAAAAAAATTCTATTTTAGGAATTCAAGATTACTGTCAGAGGTGTGATGTTAACTTGACAGGAGTAGGATGGTTCTTGTGGATCTGCCAATCTATAAATGAGAATGATAAGTGAAATTTGCATCCCCATGGAGGATTACAAATGAGTTTTCATTAGAGGTTTGTATTAACTTGACTAAGACTCAGCTGGGGATTTAATGAAAACACTGTTAGAGGTGTAATGCTAACCTAACAATATATTTTTTTTAAGTGGACTTGTTATTCTGTTGACAAGAATAACAAGTGAGATTAGACTCGCGAGGGGAATCTTAGAAGAACTTTTACCGTTAGAGATGTGATATTAACTTAACGGGTTGAATTAAATCTCGTCAGAAGTGTGATGTTAACTTGATAAGGATGTGAGTTAGAGGTGTGATATTAACTTCTCAAGAGTGTTTCAGCTTTATTAAGGAAAACTGAAAGCATCACTGTTATAGGTGTAATGTTAAACCAGGCAGTGAGGGTAATGCTAGACGTGTAATTTTGAACTTGACATTGGTCATCTTGACTTTGACAAGAAAGTCCGAGGGAAAGTCATGGTGATAGGTGTATTGTTGAACTTAGCAATGAACTGGACGCTAGAGGTGTGATGTTAAACTTAGCATCGCTCATCTCAGTTTTGATATGGAAGCCCGAGGAAAAGTAACTGTCAGAGGTTCAATATTGAACTTGGCAGCAACTCAATCACTATTAGAGGTGTAGTGTTAAACTTAAGAGTAATTTGTCAGAGGTGTGATGTTAACCTGATAGTAGTCAATTTGCGGTATGAGCAATTTTGAGGATTTGTCATTCTATTGATGAGAATTGACACGTGAAGTTTGGAATATCAGAGGTGTAGTGTTAACTTAACAAGAATTTAAAGACTTGTGACTCCATGTAGGGGAGAGACAAGTGAAGTTTGCACTTTTTGGGGAGAATTGGAATTTTTCATTGTCGGAGGTATAGTGTTAACATAGCAATGATCGTATTTGTGGACCTACCACTCTATGGAAGAGAATTGGTAAAGATTTTTAGTGGAAAGTAAACTGGACTGTTAGAGGTTTAATGTTAACGTGACAGATCTAGTTCATTTCATTAGGGAGATGAACACCGGTATTTTTATGGTCCTACCATTCTGTGAGTGAGAATTGGTAAGAGATTTTGGAGGAGAGAGTGAGACCAAGTCCACTAGGATTTTTAGCAAAACCTCAGTTATCAACGGATTTGGTATGCCTTTACTAATTACCATTTGAGTTGGGCTAGCCATGCTATTTCCCTCAGCATGATTAGTTGTCGAAGACTTATGTTAGGCTTAAAAGCCAACATTTTCCTCTATCCTCGGTCGTCGGAGGCGTCGGATGTTAGTCAGAAGATTAGCTAAGCTAAAATTAAAGTTTCGCATTTTGTTTCTTTCTCAGTATTTACATCATGGATCATGATGCAGCCAGTGTTTGATTAGCTTGACACTGATCTACCGTGATGTGATCTAGTAAAGGAAATAAGCTCTTCTTGAATCTAGAGTTTTGATCAGAGGTGCAGTATTAACTTAATCGGGGGAAGAGTGCTATCAGGGATAGTATTTCTTTAAGAATTTGCCGTTGATTGGCATCATGAGCGTATCACCGTCTGAGGTTATGAGGCGATATGCTCCATTTGAGTAGACCGACTCCACTACAAATGGTCCTTCCCATTTGGGTTGAAATTTTCCTTTTGTCTTATGTGTCATTACCATAGGTCTTCTGACAGATAAGACAAGATCACCTTTCTTGAAAGTTCGCTCCTTAACTTTCTTGTTGAAGGCTCTGGTAATTCGAGCTTGATAGAGCTCGATTTGTTATTGGGCTTGCAGACGTTTATCATCTAAAGCCTCTAGTTTTTGGAGTCGCAGTTGATGTTTCTCCTCATTTGTCATCTCTACTGTCAAGGAGACACGTAGAGATGGAATTTGAATTTCTAATGGAAGTATGACTTCACACCCATATACCAAAGAGAATGGTGTAGCTTTTATTAGGGTTCGAACTGTCATGCGATAGGCCCATAAGCATTCACCTAATTTGTCGTCCCAATCACGTTGGCTTTTCGAGATGAATTTCTTGAGAAGCTTGCCAATAGTCTTGTTGAAAGCTTCTGCAAGGCCGTTAGCAGCTGGGTAGTATGCCGTTGAGGACACATTCTGAATCCTGAACTTGTTACAGAACCTCTGAAAAGCCTGACTGACGAACTGGGGCCCATTATCATGGACAATTCGCCGTGGCACACCAAAACGGTAGATGACGTGATGTTTAACGAATTTGACCACATCAGATGTCTTTACCTCCCTCAAAGGGGTAGCTTCGGCCCATTTTGAGAAGTAATCAGTTATGGTTAAGATGAACCAGTATCCTTTGGATGATGGTGGGGTTATAGGGCCGACTATGTCCATCCCCCACATCTCAAATGGCCAAGTAGAAGTTGTAGAGCGAACATGCCCTGGTGCTTGATGGATAAAATCACCATGGACTTGGCAGGCGTGACATCGTTTGGCATAAGTGATGGCGTAAGGGATCATCCTGGGCCAATAACATCCTAATCTTCAGAGTCGATCCCCAAGCTTTGGACCAGATTGATGAGCTCCACACATGCCATCATGCGCTTCTTTGAGTACCTCCTGCGCCTCTTTTCGTGATAGACAGTGGAGCAAGATCCCATCATGCAATCGACGATACAGTGTTCACGTGATTGCATTATAGTAGAATTTGGGGACTTTCCTTCTAATGGCGGACGCTTCTTGGGGATCATCAGGAAGGATGCCATACAAGGCATAGTCAATGTAAGAGAATCGCCAATCCGTAGGCTCTGGACTGGCTGACGACTCAAGAGTTTCTTTGACTTGACAACCTCCTGTCGGCTTTTGGTGATCTTCAAAAGCGATTCTTGGGCAATACAAGTCATGGCTGTAGACAAGTATTTTCTCTACTACTCCAGCTGGAAGGGCTAAAGAGGCAGCGAGAGATGCCAGTGCATTTGCATGCGCATTTTGCTGGCGTGGTACATGGTCGATGTAAAAGTTTTCAAACCCCTCGGCCATAGAGATAGTCGCCTTATAATATGGTATTAAGTCTTCATGTCTAACTTTGTACTCCCCGCGAACTTGGTTAACGATGAGTTTAGAGTCACCATATGCCTCGAGATTTTTAACGCCAATCTCATCGGCGATTTGCATTTCTATCAAGAGGCCATTGTATTCTGCTACATTGTTGGAGCAAGGCTGGTTAATGAGAAAGCTCGAGGAATCATATAGTTCTGTGGGGAGACGAGTACTATCCCTACTTCGGCTATTACATGCCCTTGCGGACCTGTTCTCGATCCACCATTGTAGAAGAGTTGCCACACTTGTCTTTCAAAAGATGTCTGGGTCAAACAAACTTCAGCGACTTCGTCTGGGAGATCCTCGTAAAGTTTAGTTGTCCTCGGATCTGGATGCTCAGCCAGGAAATCCGTCACCGCTTGTCCCTTCACAACTTTTTATGGTAAAAAATGCATTTCATATTGGGATAGCAGTATGGTCCATTTTGTCAGTTGACCGTTTAGTGATGATGGCTTCGTCATGAGTAACCTCAAAGGGTTAACCCTTGATATGACGTTTATAGTCTGGCCCACCAAGTAGTGTTACATTTTCTGGACAGCGAATACCAATGTCAAACATTCCTTTTCGATCGGGTTGTACCGATACTCGACTCCGATCATAGTCCTACTCAGGTAGTAGATTGTTTGCTCGTATCCCTGATAATTATTCTGGGCTAGCAAAGCTTCTAAAGAATAATCCATCTCTCGAACATATATCAGGAAAGGTTTTTCAGACACCAGAGCTGTAAGGACCGGTGGTTGCGTGAGGTATCGTTTGATTTCCTCGAATGCTTGTTGGCAAGCATCATCCCAGATGAATGAGACACCTTTTTTCATCAATTTGGTAAAGGGTTGGCATCTTTCAGAGAGATTTAAGATAAACCTTCAGATGTATGCCACTCGTCCTTGCAATCCCCTAACTCCCTGAGGTTCCTTGGAGGTTGCATCTCCTGGATTGCGCGAACTTTTTTCGGGTCTAAATGAATTCCTTTGGAAGTTATCACAAACCCTAGGAATTTACCGCTGGCCACCCCCAGGAAGTATTTGGTGGGGTTCATCTTCAACTGATGTGCCTGCATGATTTCAAAGATTGTCTTTAGATCGGCTATGTGATCACCTTTGGTGCGACTTTTCATTGCAATGTCGTCAACATAGCATTCCACTATTTTACGCATGTGCTCGTGAAAAATTGCATTCATAACTCTCTGATATGTGGCCCCCGTATTCTTCAGTCCGAAGCGCATGACAGTATAGCAGTATACCCCCAGTGTGTCCTGAAAGAAGTATGTTTTTCATCATCAGGATACATTTTGATTTGATTGTACCCTGAGAATCCATCCATGAATGACATTCGCTCAAACCCGCACGTATTGTCAATCATGACGTCCGTGATTGGGAGAGGGAATTCGTCTTTGGGACATGCATCATTTAGATCGCAAAAATCAATGCAAATCCAGATGACAACGGGGACGATATTGGCTACTCAATCAGGATGTTGCTCTTCCCTAATGAAGCCAGAGTCTATGAGTTTTTTGACTTCTAACTGGATTGCTTCCATTATTTCTGGGCGAAACCGTCGCTACTGTTGTTTGACTGGTTTCACATCTGAATTAATGTTAAGGCGATGCATAGCCACTCGAGGATCAAGCCCAGGCATGTCCTCATTATTTCAAGCAAAAACATCTATATACTCTCGCACAAGAGATATATTAAATCTTCTTTCTCGGAGGATGATATGCTTTCACTTATAAAGATGGGCTTAGGATTAGCCTCATCTCCCAGATTAATCTGGGCAACTTTATCCTCTGTGGGTGGCTCGCGCTGTTCAAAATGAGTATCCCAGAGAGTATTTAGGTGTTTGATCCAAGGATCTGTATCAGACTGGATCATCTCTTCATCTCTTTCTTCCAGGTGGCTTGCTGAAACCATATATACTGAAAGTTCTCCGAAGAGGTTGCCAATACTAACATCCGACTCCCACAATGACGTACCAGATGAGTAGTTATGGTATAGTAATTTTTCAGACTCAGAGGCTGACGGAATTGGGATTGACACATAACCCAAACCCCTGCGAGTTCGATGGTAATAATCAGGGGTTTTTCCTTTCGAAACGAAAGACCGAAGTAGTGTTCTTCTTCCTTTGCCGAAGTTCAACCCAGGACCGTTTGCCAGATCATACCCCATGCTTTCCATCATTTTGAGTACATTTGGCTCATAATGAGTGAACTGAGGAGGTTCATTCTCGCTTTCTGACTCTTCACGAGACATCAGTTCGGACTTGATTTGTCCAAAAAGGATTAGTTTTTGGCCTTTGCGTCTTGCTGGGATCATAAATACAGATTCTTGCGCATCATTGACATCTTGATCGTTTCAAAGAATGACTTCATTGGTACATGCATTGATGACAGAGCATCCATTGCCGACCAGGGGTCATTATCCACTTCGATACTAGTGTATGATGGCACTGAATCAGAAGTGAGCACAGAAAAGTAAGTCAAATTTAAATCTTCATTAATATACTGATTGGTAGTCAAAAGTGCATTTTTATCATCATATTTACCATCACATTTTCATATTTATTCATTTAATTCTGCACATTTATTAATAATTAGTAATTTATTGTGTGCAGGCCTCGAATTGTTATTTTAGCAATAAATAAAGCCTAAAGAGCCCAAAAGCCCAGATCCAAGCCCATGTTTGAAGCCCAGGTGAAAAAGCGCAAATACAAAGAGTCAAAATGCAAATACAAGGGCTAAAAGTTGCAAATATCAGAGATTAGGGAAGGATAGACTTTTATCCAACCCTAAACACCTGCAGGATGGGGATAAAAGGCCAAGATAAGAAGAAAATTCGTGGGAGGAAGATTTGAAGAAATCTGGATTAAGGGTAACTTGATTACTAAGTTACCTCGAAAATCCAGATTTAAAAGGCCAGGATTACAATTCTAGAAGCAGGCGCCCACATGGACGGACCAGGAGAGGCCACGCGCCAAAGCGCGTGGCCAGAAGCCACAAAAGTGCCGCGGAACCGCCGCAAATCCGCGGCACTTTGATAAGATCCTGATCCCAAATTTCGTGGGCAGATTCGTCCGGGACTCTGTAGCCTTCTGCACCTATAAATATCACCTGCAGTGCAACGTACAGAGCGTCCAGCGTCCAGCAAAGGGCCAAAAGCTAGGGTTTTTAGGTTTTAGGTTAGATTCCATTGTAAATTTTTATTTTCTTTTGTGAAAGCTGAGAGGAGATGTTGCATTCATGGAGGAAGGGATCCTCTTGTACCGATGGTGACAGCCGGTGTAAGTTGTAAATTTTCCTCCATTGTTTAAATCAAATCAAAGCTTGTTTTGTTATTTTTATGTTTTATTGTGTCTCTATCTTTGTCTATCATTGTTTTTCTATTTTTGGTTTATGACATTGTTTCTTTCTCTAATGTCTTGCCCACCATGAGATCCAATTGCTTCGAGAATACCTAGCCGAAGAAGGAACCTTGATGGCCTATGGCGATGAACAGGTCTTCATAGTTGCTTTTTATTCCCTAGTTGCTTTTTATTCCATAGTTAAGAAGGCGGACGATCCTATATGCCATGCTTGTACGCCTTCTAAGAAAAGGTAAATCATCGCAACGGTTCAAACGGTAAGCAGACTGAAGAGGTAATCTTTCTTTCTTTTCTTCCTTTAGTTTAGATCCACATCTTCCTGAATTCTTCTTTTCCACTTCACTGTAAATACCACCCATTGTAAATACCATCGTGACTAACAAAATAACTAAAAAGATAAATTTTTAGAGAAACTTGCTTAAACGCTTCCATCGCAGTCCCTCCCTGAGGATCACGACCCGCATAGCCCTGCTACCGCGGATTAGAACTGAGACTTGCACATCTATTCTTAAAACTAACATATAATATTTTGTGTGCAGGAAAAAATCAGTCAACAAATTGGCGCCGTTGCCGGGGAGGGACGGTAAGTTATCTCTAAAACAAAAAAAATTTAATTTTTAACTAATTCTTTATTCTTTTCTGTTTGCAGGTTTGGAGAACAGGAAACAGAAAACAGCAGCTGCAGTGGACATATAGCTGCCCTGTGCCTCTGCCCTCGAAGGCAGAGCACAGGAGCCCACTGTTTTGCCGCGGATCCGCGGCCAGAGCCGCGGAAACGCGGCAACAGTAAGGACTACTGATTCAATTTTTTTGCAGATTGCTGAAATTTGAGATTACTGCTTACTGCTCTATTCTGTTTTGTTCTGTGATATACCTGTAAATTGCTAATAATTCAACAGTAAATTATTGGTTGTTAAAAATAAAATTTGATTAGACGTTTGCATATTAGGCACGTGTCTTTTCAATTATTTTTATTTACTGTTGAAGAGTGCTGGAGACGCAAGGTACGTACGCATTGCATGTAGAATAGGATTCATCTCTTGGTTGATTTTCTGCTTTGAGTGATTCTTATCTATTTATCTTGTACACTTGCACGAATTCATCTTAAGGGCATAACCCATTAACAAGATAAGGTGGGGATTTCATCACCCTTCCTTAGCCCAAAAATCATATCCCAAGCACTCACTAACCCAAGCCTAACTAAAAAAGAGTAGACGTTGGCCCTAGGGACATCTCGGACTCAATAGGAGATTATCCTAAGGGGGAACGGTGTTGGAAGTTGACTCCTGCCAAATCAGTGTCTAGGAAGGGGATTGAGGGCCGAAAGCCCGAAGTGTGGTGGTTATTTAATTAAGGAACGTCTTTGACGGAAAACCTCCCACCACTCTTGCCCCGACCTGGCTGATTAACTTGTGGTCAAAGTCTACACCCTACCTCCCGTGGACAGTCTAACCAGTTAGGAGTCGTCTAGGTCTAGGTCTACCCTAACTTAGGTTAGAATTTTTCTTTTTTTTTGTTTGTTTATTTGTTTGTGTTGTTTGTGTTGGTGTGATATGGCATATAATAATAATTCCAATTTTAATCCATATTACACCCCTAACTATTATTCGGATATTACCAACCCGGCATACCCTAATTTTGACCAATCTAGTGTGCCGGAATGGTCTTATCCGAATGACTATAACCCACACCCCCCATCTTATGACTGTAATCTTCATAATAATTTCAACTCGTCACAGAGTTCATGGGGTTTCGAGTCCCCCGAGTCTAATTCTCAACCGAATTGTCCTTCATATCCATCTAGTCCACATTCTTCCCAAAATTCATACTCAGATCCACCCATTCAGAATAGAAATCCATCTATCTTGGAAATGATGAGTAGGAATGAGTCCAAGCAAAAATCACCATCAATTTTAGACATGATGATACGTGAGTCCACCGACTCACAAATTTATCACGATTACCCGTCCTATTTTCAAGTCCAATCAGAATATGATCCACCTATCGACTATGAAGGGATGCTAGCTGTCATGACTGAGGCTAAATTAGCCCGTGATCATGACATAGATTTGATGGTGGAATGCTTACACCGGCCGGCTGATTCTGATATCGATGACCACTTGATTAGAGCCGTCGAACCAAGTTGCTTGGAACAACAAGTTTCTAATTCAGAACCATCTTGTGAACTTGCCGAAACTTCAAATTCTGATAATTTGGCAAGTTTTTCCTTTCCCGAATTAGAACTCGAATGTGACCTAGATTCTCAAATCTATGATCAAGTTCAAATTCCTGAATCATTATTGACTCCTGTTTTGTTACCCGACTTAGGTAATATTTTAGAGTCAGTTTTGATTCCCACATCTATCATTCCTGAACTTGAATCACCACCATTGAGTCACATTCCATTGTGGGAAGATGATTGTGGACTTGAGTTTCAATTTTTTGACTTGGACCCACTTCTCGAACTTAGCCCGACTCCTGAGCCCTTACTCGATTTGAGCTTCTTCCCTGAGTCAGTATTCGTTCCCGTACTTCCCATGTCCAAGTCAATCATTCCATCTTTTCATACTCCATTTTGGGACAAGGAGGTTGAGACAATTAACTCTGAAATTTATTATGAAATTTGGAAATTTAATGGGGTGGAAATTCTAAAAAATGATTATACATATATTTTAGTGGGTTATGTAAGGAAAGTTTCTGGTGGGTTCCACCAAATTATCTGTTATCTTGATTGGGCCGCATTTCGTGGACCAATTAGACCACCTCCGGAACCACCACCCTAAGGTAACTTCCGCCTTCCCTTGTTCTGTTTCATGCATATATGCATTCATTCATACATTGAGGACAATGCATGAGATAAGTGTGGGGGTGGGCTTTACTAACATAGGTAGACACTAACAAATTTGCTAATAAAAAAATTTTTTTAAAAAAAAATGTTATAAAAAGGAAATATTTTGACTTATTTTTTTGAAAGAAATCTAAGTTAGTTTTAAGGATTAGGAAAATCATGATTAGGATTTCTAAAAACTTGGTCAAAATAAATAAATTGTTTAAATTTTTAGGTATAGGGGAGAAATTGAATAAATAATTAGTCTTGATTTTTACCTTAATGAAATATGCATACCAAATGCATATCTAGGATTCTAAGACAAAGACCTTGTGCCTCATATATAAAAAGAAAAAAGAAAAAAATCACTAATTAAGCTGGATACATGTGCCTCAAGAAGCATAAGTATTCACGCCTAAAGGTGAATGCAAAAAAAAAAAAATAATAATAATAAAAAAAAATAATAATAATACCTTAGTTTTGTGGCCTAGTTCACTCGAATTTGAGTCCGCGGGGTGTTTTCTCACCTGGTGCCCTAAGACAGACCGGTTTGGGAGTCACCGACTTTAAAGTTCGCTACATGGGTGGATTAGAAAGTCCGAGGGAACTAAGGAAAAATTACTTATATGTACTAACACATCTAATAATCAATTAGTTAGGTATTAGGGCCTCAAGAAGCCTTGATACTTATACGAAAGAAAATTAGATGAGTTATACATGCCAAAAAAATATATATATATATATATTAACACATCTAATAGTCAATTAGTTAGGTATGAGGGCCTCAAGAAGCCTTGATACTTACACGAAAGAAAATTAGATGATGTTATAAAAATAATAAAGAGGCATGAGAGTCCAAGTTAAGGAATTCCTAGATTCACAAGGGTGCGTATGACTTTTGGTAACGAAAAAGACTATATTAGAAATTCAATTTTAATCCTTATCTAAAATGAATAACAATTGACTTTATAAAGACCAGGTTTGAAGAATGAATAAAATGAGAATCCTAAAAACTTATAGACTACTTAGTCTCTTCAAATATAATTCAAATATTTTCCTTTTTATGGATTTTGTGGGTGCAATCCGCTGAAAACCCTCACGAGACAACACTCGTCCTCTAGGGTAACCTAGAGGTTTAACGGCTTGTTGCACGTGCTAAGTGCAATCGTGATTCCTACGAAAGTGAGTTAGGTTAGATTAACTTTTTCTTTTCTTTGTTTTTACTCGAGGACGAGCAAAAAGATAAGTGTGGGGGTGTGATTGGTAGTCAAAAGTGCATTTTTATCATCATATTTACCATCACATTTTCATATTTATTCATTTAATTCTGCACATTTATTAATAATTAGTAATTTATTGTGTGCAGGCCTCGAATTGTTATTTTAGCAATAAATAAAGCCTAAAGAGCCCAAAAGCCCAGATCCAAGCCCATGTTTGAAGCCCAGGTGAAAAAGCGCAAATACAAAGAGTCAAAATGCAAATACAAGGGCTAAAAGTTGCAAATATCAGAGATTAGGGAAGGATAGACTTTTATCCAACCCTAAACACCTGCAGGATGGGGATAAAAGGCCAAGATAAGAAGAAAATTCGTGGGAGGAAGATTTGAAGAAATCTGGATTAAGGGTAACTTGATTACTAAGTTACCTCGAAAATCCAGATTTAAAAGGCCAGGATTACAATTCTAGAAGCAGGCGCCCACATGGACGGACCAGGAGAGGCCACGCGCCAAAGCGCGTGGCCAGAAGCCACAAAAGTGCCGCGGAACCGCCGCAAATCCGCGGCACTTTGATAAGATCCTGATCCCAAATTTCGTGGGCAGATTCGTCCGGGACTCTGTAGCCTTCTGCACCTATAAATATCACCTGCAGTGCAACGTACAGAGCGTCCAGCGTCCAGCAAAGGGCCAAAAGCTAGGGTTTTTTAGGTTTTAGGTTAGATTCCATTGTAAATTTTTATTTTCTTTTTGTGAAAGCTGAGAGGAGATGTTGCATTCATGGAGGAAGGGATCCTCTTGTACCGATGGTGACAGCCGGTGTAAGTTGTAAATTTTCCTCCATTGTTTAAATCAAATCAAAGCTTGTTTTGTTATTTTTATGTTTTATTGTGTCTCTATCTTTGTCTATCATTGTTTTTCTATTTTTGGTTATGACATTGTTTCTTTCTCTAATGTCTTGCCCACCATGAGATCCAATTGCTTCGAGAATACCTAGCCGAAGAAGGAACCTTGATGGCCTATGGCGATGAACAGGTCTTCATAGTTGCTTTTTATTCCCTAGTTGCTTTTTATTCCATAGTTAAGAAGGCGGACGATCCTATATGCCATGCTTGTACGCCTTCTAAGAAAAGGTAAATCATCGCAACGGTTCAAACGGTAAGCAGACTGAAGAGGTAATCTTTCTTTCTTTTCTTCCTTTAGTTTAGATCCACATCTTCCTGAATTCTTCTTTTCCACTTCACTGTAAATACCACCCATTGTAAATACCATCGTGACTAACAAAATAACTAAAAAAGATAAATTTTTAGAGAAACTTGCTTAAACGCTTCCATCGCAGTCCCTCCCTGAGGATCACGACCCGCATAGCCCTGCTACCGCGGATTAGAACTGAGACTTGCACATCTATTCTTAAAACTAACATATAATATTTTGTGTGCAGGAAAAAATCAGTCAACATATACCCTCCGCCTACAACATTGGCAGTGTTATTAACATCGAGCTTATTAATTCTCGTTACAAGTGGATCTAATTCCCACATGCACTCTTCTTTCTCTGGCTCAGTGTTAGCTTCATTACCAGAGTCTGGTTCCTCTGGTTGTAGGTTCTCGTTTGTTTCCAAAGAGTCCTGGTACAGGAGAGAGTCTGTGAAATAGTTCTCTACCCCCTTGAACGGATGCCTTTCAGCAATCAACGTTCGTACTTTCTCATTTCAGTCGATGTATTTCATAACTTGGTGGAGAGTGGAAGGGAGATGGAATTACGATGAATCCATGGTCGTCCAAGCAGCAAATTGTATGAAGTGTCGGCATCGATCACATAGCACGTCACTTTGGACTTTAACTCCCCAATTTGGCATTTGAGCTTGATCTCCCATTGGTCGCGTACCATTGGCATTGAAACTATAAATGGTAGTCTGGGTGGCGTTCAATCAGTGAGTAGGAATCCCTAAATGTTGCATGACCCGATGAGACATAATGCTCAATGCGGATCCTGGATCTACCTGGATGTGGCTTACTTCAGATGATCCAATATACCCTGTGAAGTATAGGGGGCGATCATGTTTCCCTTTGACCTGCATATTATCTACCGTGAAGGTTATGCAGGGATTATTTTGGGAGGCATGGAGGCAATCCTTTACATCTTCCTCCTGTGGTCCACCCGGTATCTGGGTCATGAAGACCTCAGCATTAGCTAGGGCTTCCCTCAGAGCTTCTCTGGTTGACTTTGATAGCCTCAGGAGCTCGTAAAGGCTGATTCTGGCTGAGAAATTAGCCAGTTAAGCCAGGACGTTGAAGCGGTAAGGTGTTGTTGATTTTTTTGCGTTGTCCTTTGGGAGAGCTTTTGAAAACTGAAGCTCTTTCTGCTTCTCCACCAGTTGTTTCGCGGAGGGCTTGACTGACTCTATAGTGGGTTTAGGAGGGGTTGCCACCATTTCGTCATACTTTTTTAAATATGACTGACCCGAACGAGTTTCTGCCACGAGTGGTTTATTAGGTTCTGCAGCAAGAACTATTGTTTCCTCTTCTAAATCAGTAAGTGAAGGAACATCAGTTTCTACTTCTTGGGAAGAAGTGCACACCACATTACAGGATGAAGCTTTTGCCTTACCTTTGGACCTTCTGCTGGTAACAGTGGTCCATTGCTGGCTGTCTACAAGGTCGGGATGAACCCATATAACTTTCCCCTGAGGTGTGGGGATAGGTACAAGACCCTTCTCTTGTTGATGATAAGGGTCCATTAATCATTCTTAGTTCCCCTTTCGGGATGGGAACTACTCCGGAGGGTGCTGGAGGTTGTCTTCCAAACTGGAGGAATGATGTCATATTAGCCGTCACTTTCTCTGCTCTGGACGGAGTTTTAATACCTCTGCATCAATTAGGACCTGAAGGATGTCTTTGAAGACATAACCGCTCTTGGTGGGGTGTCCCAGCATCCTATGATACAGACAATAGTTAGGATTATTGGTTTTACCGACTTCTTCAGGATGTCTAGCTTCAGGAAGCTTCAATTTGTTGCTCTTATTGAGTAACTTGAATAACGAATCAACGTGTTCGTCTTTGAAGGAATACTGCTTATTGGCGCGTGGCTGACTTGAAGAGCCACTTTCCTTGACCGACTGAGGTTTTACAGGGGATTTGGTCTCTGTCTCCAAGTTATCTTTCCTCTTTGGTTGAAAAGATGTTTCTGGCGTGCGCCTTATCGACCTTTCGGGTCTGCGCTTATTTTCTTCTGCCCTAACCCTGGTGACAATTTCTTCAGCCTGTTCACCTTGCTGGACCAATTGCTTCTAAGTGCTACTTTCAGCAACTCATATTTGGGTTAGGAGCGACGTTTGTAGATTATGACGGCATGTTTCTACCAGGGTGACCTAGGTCATACCGCTAGGACATCGGAGTGTCATATTCTGAAATCTTTCTACAAATGATTTGACTGACTCCCCCTTTCACTGCTTTGTGGCCAAAAGAGTAGGCATTGTGATCTCTGAGTCATCTTCAAAAAAGTGCATTAGGAAAAACTTCTTCAGATCTCTCCAATTTTTAATGGAACTTTCTGTGAGCTTCATGAATCATTCAAAGTAAGCCCTTTTAGAGTGCCGATGAACAAACGTGCCAAGATGGCATCATTATCTATCACATTCCCCGTCTGAGACTTGAAGTAGTAGATATGTTGGTTCGGTGACCCTTTGCCATCAAATGGCTGTAGGGTCAGAGCTTTGAACTTGAGGGGTATGAAACAAGGTCCCACTCAGCCGGATATGGCCGGACCACTCCTACTTCTTGGAGGCCTTTTAGATTAGTAAGGGTCTCTAGACGTTGCTCTAATTGACTCTTTCTTTTAGAATGAATCCTTCCATGGTCTGGGTTACCTTCTCCCTTATATGAGAATTTAGATGAATCAAAAGTAGATTGCTCTTTCTCCTCGATATGCACAGAAGATGAGTTTTCTCCCTCTTTTTTTTTTGCCTTTAGACTTTTTAGAGGAGGTTTTATCAGTTGACTTCCTCTTGTCTTTAAACAATTGTACCAGCATCTGTTTGAGGGAATCAATGGATTCTTGTTGAACACGAATCATCTCAAATTGTTCCCTCTGAACCTGGGCTTGTTGCTCAAAGCGCCTGGCCGTCTCCTCAGGAGTATTTGTCATGTATATGAAGGCTCCTTCTCTATGGAAGAGTTCGAAGCCTGCGACTCTGCAACAGCAGAATGTGAGTCATTTACTTCAATGCCCCGAGCCAAGGCACTGTAATTAATCGGGGCAATCGCTCCAGTCCGAGTGCGAGTATGCCGATACACTCCTCCTCCTGGTTCCGTGTCAGACTCGTCGGAGCTAACCAATGGTTGTTTTCTCCTACTTCTGCTTGCCATGTTTGCAGTAATTTTAGGGTACTCCGCGTCAGAGAATGTCCTCCTTCTGTGGGGGCGATATCTTTTAGCTGATCGGGAAGTTGGGGTCGACTGTCTGAATATTGACTGTCAGCTCGCATGTAAACTGCAGCGGCACTCAAAGAGCATTGCTGTGATAAGTCATTTACAGCAACAAGATAGAGTGATCAAATTAGCACTCCTCTTCCTTGTCAAATAATCTCTTAGGTCCGCGGGGGGATCGAAGAGATTGGCCTCGGCTTGTCGAGGGCTTTTCAGCTTTTGAGAGCTATCCTTACTTCGCAAAGCTGAGAAGCAAGGTTCTGAGACGCGGAGCTCATGTCTTGTAAGATAAACGCAGCTCTCGTGTTTTGGCTCTGAAATGCGAGTCTTGCGCCTCTGCTGAGAAGAGATGCGGCTCTTGTGTTGCTGATTGTCGCATCTGGGTAACGACGCTTGAGAAACGTAGGCCTTCTGGGTCCCACGTATAAATGTAGAGGCGCGGGTCTCGTGTCTCAGATGAGGGGCACGGATCTCACGCTGCTGATCGTCGCGTTTGAGAAGTGGAGCTTCAGAAACGCAGGTTTGGTGAGCCTTATGTTTAGGTTTTCAAACGTGGACTTCATGTGTCTGACATGATTCAGAAGAAACGAGGGCTTAAACCCCGCGTCCTACCTCTGTTAGGCAGATAGTTGTTCTAACTTGTAGTTGACGCGCACGTCATCTCTGTCGTCGTTCAGCATTCCGGTTACGCCGTATGGGTTGATGGGAACCCCCAGTAACTTGATGCTGAGGAAGGGGATGAGCATGAACGGGCTGAACATCAGCAACGTTAACCACACGGGTCTCATGGGAGACATTGACGCGGGCGTTACGTATGATGCGATTAGCCACGACATCCTTCTTGCCAGTCGCGTCTGAGGGGATCTCAGAGCGGTCTCGAGAGCAAGTCCCCGAGGAGACTTTACGGTAGACCCGCGCCTTAGGGCTCTTGGAGCCGAAGAGAGGAACTCTTCATACTTTGCCTGGTCGAACTCCACGACAAGTGATTCGATCGTTTTTCCCATATAGGTGACGTCACCTTGCGCCACAACTTGCTCGTCAGTAGAGAAAGTTGTCCCCAATGGAGTCGCCATCTCTTGTTTGGTGGGAAAATTGAAGATCAAGAAGTAAATTCTTTATTTGATTGTAAAAAAAGTTACAGCGGATCAATAATCCTCTTATAAGAGAGGAAAGATATTCAAACTTGAATCTCCCTTTTGTTTAGTACTGGATTCTTGATGTGGCGGTGGAAAGTGAATCTTGTTTTCCGTTGACCGGGTAAACGTCAGGATCTTTTGAGAATCTTCTCTACAGTTTCTGTCCGCCAAGGATTTCAAAGAGAGTGTAGGCAAAAATGAACTTGTACGCAGCAAGTTGTTAGAAGAGTTGAACTCTCTTTCTTTTCAGCTAGAAATCTTGGTGTTTCTACGGCTTACAACTGAAATTCTTTTTACCAAGAATTATCCGACCCTCTTTTTTTTTCTTCCGACCCCTCTTCCATAGCAAACTAGGCTATTTATAGAGGTTTCAGGGGGTAAACGTGTCCCCTAAAAATACTCCATAATGGGGGTTAACTCCCTCACTACGTAGGCAGTAATTAACCCAGTAATGAGGGCAGTTACAACTGAGACGCAGGTTTTGAGCCTTACGTTTTACTGCTAAAGTAATGCTTGAGAGACACAGATTTCTAGCTCTGTGTAAAACTTCGCGTGAGACGCGAGCTTTGGACTCTGCGTCTTGGCACTGTAATAAAGCTGAGACGCGGGTTTCAACCCTCGCGTCTTTGGTCTCGCAGTGATGTCGAGACGCGGGTTTCAACCCTCGCGTCTTGGTGCTGCACTGATGGCGATGACTAGCTTTATATCTAGAGTTTGGATTCTACTTTTTGACGCAGCCTATATATATTTTTTGATTATAGTTTTGAATGTATGTGTACTGCGACCTGAATCTAATTTATAATATACATTAAGAATAAAGTAATTTTTTAGTACCTTGACCAACCATAGTCGCAGTTCATTTAGAATTGGATGGAATATTATCCAAACAATCTGCAAATATTGTGACAGTTACGGGAATATCTGATTTATAAAATATCTACAAAATAATTAACTATTGTATTTCATTATTTTTTTACACTGTACATTTGTAATAGAAAAATAATATACGACTACCCCACATTAAATTTCATTTTTTCTATTCATTTTCAGTTTCTTTTATTAAACCTATATGAATTGAAAATAACACGAAATAAAATAATAAAAAAAGTATATTAAAACACAATGGTTTTTTATGTTTCATGCATGTTTTTTACTTTTCACTGCTGCTGTTTATTTCTTATTATCTTGATCCATTTTTTCCATTATAATTTTGATGTAGTAGAATTAGGAATTTTACAACAGTATATATATTCAACAGAAAATTCTCTGTAAATTACAAATATTTTAGGGAAAATTTTGTTGTGAATGAGTTTTTGCTAATTTAAAAGTAAAAAGGGGTATTTTGGTCAATTTGATTGACGATTATTTAGGCGGGATTTTTTAAATTTTTTTGGCGCCTATACTCGGCAACCGATATGTGGCATATATTCGTCCACGTCACCGCCGGTTGAGAAACTCTCTCAGCTGTTGGCTGAGGTACAGTAACCCCCATATATGTGTGCGTGTGTGTGTGTGTGTGTATATCCCCAAGAGGAAACAGACTGTTTTAGGGATTGTTTGGATTCAAGGAAGTGGGCGGAAGTGAGAAAGTAGGTTTTTTTTTCCTTTTAGAAAATGAGAATTTGTGTATTTCTTTTCTGGTGTTTGGTTAGCAGTTAGGAAGTGAAAGTAAAAAATTATATTGTATTTTTTGGTATTTGGTTAGTAATATAGAAGTGAAAGTAGAAAAGACTAACACAAAATTGATCATAAAATAATATTAAAATAAAAATTAATTATAAAAAAATTGGATTGTAATTAGATTGTGTCAAAACAAGACCTTCGCATTTCAATTCTAAAATGCGAGAGTCGCGTTCAGCGGCAGATAATGTCAAAACCCGACCTTCGCGTTTCTTATCATCGAGACCCGCGTTCAGCAAGAGGCTGCGGCAAAATACGACCTTTGCGTTTCACAATGTGAGGTTCGTGTTTAGACCCAAGATGCCAAGTTCAAATGTGAACTGGTGAGCCCTTTCTCCCATAGATTTGTGTAACGCCCCGATCCCGCAGGTACGGGGACGTCATGGCGACGTACATACGCGAGGTGAAAACACCCTCACGCGTACGTTAAGCCTCAGTACATGACATAATCTCCATATACATAAGGGTTCCAGCAGCAAATAAGTACAAGAATACCTATAGAAAGAGGTTAGTGATCATAACAGATAGAACAACAGGGAGAAATAAGATAATAGCAATAAATCATAAAGATATCTATGTATGTACTCCAAGGCACTATCTGATAATACGGTGACTCGGATCTCCAACCTGGGTACGCAAACCCAGGGTCGTTAGAAAGCGACCTAGTGAGTGGTAAAATGAAGGAGGCAGTAATATATATAATAGTAATACAAGCACAATAATAATATATAATACATGATGTTGTACTAGTGATACCATATAATACGCATATACGAAGCAGTAGAAATATATAAACATGTCATCTTTTAATACCATCACTACCTAGCCGGTTATCATCAGGTCATGTCTATAGTCGTATCCAGTTTATATAATAAATATTGTTGTCTAGTGGTGACGTGATAGAAATGAACATGCTAGTTGTGATGTGATAGACGTGAACATGCAGATGGGCATATGCAATATAACCATAATAATGTGTTGTGCATAAACAGTAATGATGTCTGCTAGGTATACAGAAAACAGAATAGATGCAATGCAGAGTATACATATATATGAGTAGTATGCCACCACAGAAAGTGTAACATGTACCAAGTAAAGTAACATGATAGCGGCTAAATGATCAGGTACAGTAACAAGTACAACTAAACAATAGTATACATGTATCAGGTAAGTCATGTTATGTATACAATAGTAGCAATCAGTACCATCTACTATTTTAATCAATCTCTTCCAGTGTCTTATACCACTGGCCGTTCATACTGGAGCTCGCACTCCAGTCGAACCCATCCAGACATGGCCTACGGGTACCATTATCCAAACGAGAGAGTGACCAAATAACAAGTATTCCCGACGTCACTATTGTGTATACTGTTTTCTTATGTTACTTGGAAACCCATGGTCGAGGAGCTCTAATCAGATGGGTGTATCCCGTGCATACCCGGGACAACGGCCTTATCAGACCCCTGGCTGCTGAGACCAGAACCAGCCCGCTAAGGCTGTAACATGTAACGGGAACTCAATGAGCTAAAACAATAACGGGAAACGGGAGCTCATGAGCTATAACAGACGGTAGCCAGCACTACCCCGTCCCCTACAGTGGGACAAACAATGGATCCAGACATCCACCTGACAAGATCTAGTCCACCGTCAAGTCTCCCCCATACCTAAATTCTCTTTCTTATCTTTCACTATACAGTATAATAGGAACAAGTACGGGACATGGTACATGTAATACGATAACATGACATAAGCTCTGTTGATAGCATGAAACACGATAACGGGAAACGGGAACAATAGATGTGGGATTCCACACATCGCATATCAACAGCTCATGTATCCAGTAACGAGAATAGCAATATCAGTAACGGGAATCTATCATATAACAGGAATACGGGGATAACATGGAACAATAATACATGTAATAGGAACAGGGAGCCATATGACAAGAATAGAGAAACCATACATGCATGTGTAACCGTGATATGTAAACATGACATAACTGTGTACCGAGCATCCATGTAACGATGATAACAATAATATGCAATGCGGTAGTCTGTGCATTGGTATCTCCGTGTGCCAGTGGAACATATATGTGTAGCAATAATCCGTGTAATATCTCTGTGATAGTACATGTAATAACAGTATTCCGTGTATAATATGATACCATGTCCAGTGAACTTACAGTATCTGTGTAATGATGATACCAGTGCATGAAATAACGGTGTCCAGCATTCATATCTAGTGACAGTGTAGTGTCATCGAGTACAATGGATCAGTATACATGTGACGGTAGTTATCTAACAGTGATACAATACATGAAATAATAGTGTCGAAGAAGATAGTGAAATAGTGGCCTGAGTGTTAGTGGCTGTGCAGGTATGATGACTGTGTCCGAGTTGTCTATGTCAGTATTTATTGTTATTATTATTAAATCAGAAAATACCTTACAATATTATAGGTTCTTCCTATTACCACGAGTTTTCAATAATTTCAAGTTAATAATGAATAGTTACCGTATTTTATCCATAATCAAGATCTATCAATCAGTTTCAATAAACATGATAAAATGTAATTTATAAAAGAAAAACACTCAGAAACTAGCCATGAGAAGGTAGCTCTCTTTCCCACGATCGCGACGGATCCAGAATCGTCCAAATCGAAGTCCTGATGCTCCAGATATCGCCTGAAGACTAGATCATAGACACATGGTGAAAGCGAATTCTCAAAATACAACTCCATTTGTGAAATAAAAATCGTAAAGCCGATTATCGGTATCGGTCGACACCGACTACGGAGATTTTCCAAAATAATCCAGAAAAATTCCAAAAATCCTGAAAAATCTAAAATATTAGAAAATGATATTTGAAACTAAAATCAGCTCAATCTGACTTCCAAAAAGGTCAAATCAATTTTATACGTCGTATCACATATTGATACTGTGATACGTACCTTAGGGATCAGGGGGTTACATTTCTCCCCACTTTACAAAAAATTTCGTCCTCGAAATTTCAATTCAGGTATGAGAACAATATTTCCAGCCCCAAAGCCTAATTGTTACGGGCCTACGACGCTTCCGATGCGTACTCTGATATCGATAAGGAACTTGGGATGGAGAATTAGTGTAGTGAACTACAGCTAACAGAGTGAACGCAATAGGATGAAGAGAAAGTAAGAAGGAACTCAGATAGTCTGGGTGACAACTGTAATTAAGGAATAAAACATAGTCAAGGAATGAATTGTCAATGATCTTGTATTCTTGTACTCGTTGTTGGAATTCCAAAATTCAGATACAGATGAGTAATCTGAACCTGATTGTACTGTTGGTAAGAGCCCAAGCATTGACCCAGGTGGTTACCCACACCAGGTGTGAACCTAGGCTCTGATACCACTATGTAACGCCCCGATCCCGTAGGTACGGAGACGTTATGGCGACGTACATACGCGCGATGGTGTTTTCACCCTGCGTATGTACGTCGCCATAACGTCTCCGTACCTACGGGGTTGGGGCATTACAATTTGAGATTAGTTCGTCAGATACCCCTGCAACAGATCTTGGGGACTACTTGGCGAGAAAGAGAACTACTCATCAAATTGCTCCTTAGTGCCATTGCTAACAATTTTTCTCGGCAGTACTCTTTGATTGTCACTGCAACTTTCAGATAACTAAGTTGTCAGTTTTTACCCTATTGCCAAATGCTTTAAACTCAAACTCTGCCAAGAAGCAATAATCTCGCAAGAAAAAGTTATTCTCTGACGTTGAGTACCCGGAAGTAACCTCCATCATGGAGGGTCCAAGCACCACACCAAGTAAGTCGAAAGGGAAGCAACTTGCCTTTAGTTCTGAGGAGTCAGATACTAAATTTTCCTCAGGTTAAAAAAAATATTGATAAAGAATTTACCAACAACTTGGATCCGAACTGGAGCAGTTGTCCCAATCGACTACAATTCACTGGCTAGAGGGATTGAAACAGACGATGAGCACTCTGCCATCATGGGATCCCATTCATATAACTCTTATAGGGAAATAGAAGTCTTCACATATATGGCTGATATTCTAGAAGAGATAGCCAGAAAATTTAAGGTGCAAGTTTGAGTGCAATAGGCACAACACGAGATGTTTCAAACCCAATAAGAGTCTATCAATAATCTCAAGAAGAGGATAAATCTTTTGCTTAAAAAGTCAAAGAAGAAGACGAAAATTCCAAAGACTAGAGCTTCTTCCCGAAAAAGTAAGGATAAAGAGAAGGAGAATGAAAATCCTACCTCCGAACATTCTGATGGAAATGAGAACAACTTTGGATATGAAAATCCTAAGTCTTTTTCTTCTGAGGAATCAGAGAATTAGAAGATAATCATGCCAAGAAGATGAACGAACTTGAGAAATGCGTAGAGGCTATCTCAAATCGAAGCAATCTTCAAGAGGAGGGGGTAGTCAAACCATACCGGGTCAGTGGGATTCAGCTCCTTATCCTCCCAGATTCAAGGCACCTATCTGCACGCCTTCGATGGCAAAGATTTAATATATACTATTTCAAATCCCAAATAGGGAATGTAGTATCAAACGATGTCATCATGGCTAGTTTATTCATCAGCACCCGCAAGGGGGTTGCCTTTGAATGCTTCAAGAAGCTCCTTGCCTGCTCTATCAAGAAATGGGTCAACCTCGAGAAGCTCTCTCTGGTATGATTCTTCGAAGATGACATTGAAGTATCTGTGCCAACTCTTCTTGCTACAAAGCAAAAGAAAGAAGAGTCAATTAAAGCGTTTGTGGAGAGATATTGGAGTATGGTGCTCCGATGTCCAACTGACATGACACAGTCTACAATGGTAGAGACTTGCCATCACAATATGCAAACCACACTCATATCTCAAATAGGTGTAACTTAAAATCGCACATGTAAGCAACTAGTCTTATAACGCGAATGAGCAAAAGACATATTTGCAAGAGTAAGTCAAGAAGATTACAAGAGTATGTAGCATTGAATCTGTAATACCCCGTTCCCGGAATACGTACTTAGTTGCGTATTCAGATTTTCGATCGTATTTTTCGATTTGTTTCCTGTATTTATTCTGTATTATGAATTCCTTATATGACTGTTTTGTCTTGGATTTGGATTCGTGGATTCGGAGTCAGCCCTAGTCTGAACCGAAGGCCCGATCCTAGAGTATTACTCGATTTAGATATTCTGATAATTAGAATTGACCGATTTTAGTTTTAAATATTATTTTCCAATATTATATATTTTCTATGATTTTCTAGATTTTTCTGGAATTAAAATGAAAGTCTTCAAAACCGGTGTCGGCCAGTTCCGTTGACCGATTCCCGGATTTTTATTTTACAATCAGTTTGGAATTTATAGAAAGTTCTTTAGACATTATTTCCTAGAATCATATTTCTTATCTAAATACTTTTTCTGAGGATTTTATGAATTTATGAAAATTCCATCGGAGTCGGTAGGTAACTGATTCCGGGATTTTTAGTTTTAAAACTATAAAGTATTTCTTAAAACGGATTTCACTATTGGTCTTTATATATTATTATTGATTTTTGGTAATTATTTCGGGTCGTTCCGAGATACTTGAAATTCGGACGATTCCGGTATTTTCCCGGAAGATTTCCGCATCCGCAACTGAATCCCGGGAATCCGCCACTTCCATTATTTTCATTTTCCATTCCAAGAGTATTCCTTTCCTTTTCCATTTTCTTTCCCATTTCCTATTTTCTTTCTTTCCTTTCCTTTAACTTCCACCACACACTTTTCCTATTTTCCAAAATTCTAAATTCCATAAACTCCACCAACTCCCACCTACTTCCTCATTATTATCACTCCACCTCACCCTCTCTCATGGCCGGCCAAGTGTCCACTTGAGAGACACCTCACCTCCCCTTCTTTTTACACAAAACCCCCTCACTTCCATTTAATTTGCATCTCCTTCACAAAATCCAAACATATAAATGCTTTTCCTTTACATTTCTATTTCATTTTTTCCTTTCTTCTCTCCACCATCTCTTCTCCACCAAAACCCTAACCTCCTTCAACTCCTCTTCATCTCCATCACCACAACAACAACCACCAACTCCCAAGAGATCACCAAGGTCATCTTCCTCCTCCTTCATCACCATAGGAACCACCACCACAAGGTCATCTACAACTCCAAAGCCCCATCTTCTTCTTCATCAACAACTTCCATCACTACCACTCTTTTTGGTGAGTAATTTTCATCACCAAGGCTTGATTAATTCTTAGTATACTTAAGTTTATCTATCATGTTCAATTGTGTCTTCAATTCTTGTTATTTGGATCATCAAACACAAACCCTAGAAAATCTGTTCTGTTTGCTGTTTCCAGACGATTAGTCGACTAGACCTATAGATTAGTCGACTAGAAACCCTTAGTTGAAACGTAGCCTTTCTGGAAACACAGTATTAGTCGACTACACCCTTGACCCTAGTCGACTAACTTTTCCTGAACCAAACCTTAACTCTCTGTATCACAGTATTAGTCGACTTAACATAACTGTTAGTCGACTTGTCATGTCTGTTAGTCGACTACCCATATGACCCTAGTCGACTATCTCTGAAACCAAACCCAACTCTTTGGAACCCAGTTTTAGTCGACTATACCTTACTGTTAGTCGACTTGCCATCACTATTAGTCGACTACTCTTCCATCCTAGTCGACTAACTTTGCCTATCTGTCTTAGTTGATTCCTTTCTTGAACATGAACCTTATCCTCTAGACTTATATCATGTATAGGTACTACTTGACTTGTCATTTGACAAACATCATCTTACCTTCTCTTTTTCTCTCTCCTCTTCTCTCTACATATTTATATCAGGTTTTGTGGCGCATCCCAAGCTTCCGTGGATTACGGCTCTTTCGGTATTTTGGAGTTTAGGCGAGTATTCTCACTCGCTACTTTCTTGTATGCGAGTAGTCTCGCTCTTCTCTATTTGAGTTTCCTGTTTTGTCGGATCGATAAGTATTTCGCTTCTTATTTCCATATTCATGTATTGCACTACAATTGCTTATATTATGGTAGCTTCATCTTGTACTTGTACCATGCTTATGATATGCTTGTTTCTTCATCATATACCATGCGTGGCCGACCCTTCGTGGTCGTTGGACTTGGAGTCACTTCCATGTTATTACTTGCTATTATTTCAGACCTGTCGGTTGCATGCTTCCTTTTAACACATGTATATCACCTGACCATTTAGTATGTTATCACCTGACCACCTGACATGCCACTATCTGGCAAGACCATCTTGTTATGTCATGACTTACCCAGACTTATTATCAATCCATTGTTATGCATGTTACTTGATATACATCACCATTTATCATGCTATCTCTTGACACCAAGCATGATACACCGATTCTTATAATTATCACGATAAAGGGAATGTAGTACCTGATTACTGTTATGTACTGATCACTGTTATGTATTCTTGTTATGATATTGCTCATTCCCGAAATCTGATAATTATGTTCATAAGCTATAAAAAGGACAACTTGTATGGGTATGGGAGGAAGTGATGGATGCCGGAATGATATCTTGCTTATAGTATGGGAATATGACATATTGGCGGTACTGTTAGTGGGACTTTGGGCCCACAGATTACTGTTAGGGGGACTTTGGGCCTCCAAAACTGGTCCCAGGTGTATGGGAACTACTATAAGAAGCTCTGTCAGTTCTCCATCTACTTCCGTTAACAACCCTTGGCTTGCTTATATATGGATGTATGTGGGTTGGCCGTACACCAGGTCACATACCTAGATATATGGGTCAGACAAGTAATAATAATAATAGATTCTGCTATGATTCCTGTTTTGATACCTGTTATGCACTCTTGTCACATCTGTTATGTATTCTTGTTATGACTACTTTGCAACTCTGATTCTATACGCTTGGATTTTCGGTGGCATGAGATAAAGGTATATAGATGAGGGTTTCCTTGTTTGGATTATTCCTTCGATGTATTAGTCTCATGGGACCGTGACTTAAGCGTATACAATCACTTTTGCTTATGATCAGCTTTACCTTGGATTTCCTGTTTTATGGATATTATGTTATACTTGTTCATATATATTTCACTTGTGTTCTAACCCTCCTGTCTTCTGTACTTGACACTTGTACTCATCCTGGCTCGCCACCTGGCATCATATCATACTCGCCTGGGGAGTTTCACTGACTCCCCTGGATTCTTATGTCCAGGTCATGGAGCCCGGAGCGTATGGATTTCCCCCGTTACTGCTCAGAGTGGCGCAGCGGTAGCGTGGATCTCCAGACGACAGTCCAGAACCACATCCTTCCAGACCCCCTTTGTGCCTCTCGAGTTTTTCCTTAGCAAACTCGTGAGTGCCCTTTTTCTATTCATACTTGTGCTTTTCCTTGTATACCTGTATGTGAGCTCCCTTTCGTACCATTCACATATGTATATCTTTTGTACTCTCGCATTTGCGCATATCTGTGATGTATTATTATTGTAATATTCATCACCTCTGGTGATAACTCTGTGATTGTATATATATATGTGTTGGAATGTATAATGCACCATTTGCTTCCGTACTCTGATTCTTGTCTGTACTGATGCTTAGCGTATATACGGGAAGGTAATTCGGACTTACGTATATACGTTGCAGTGACGTCCCCGTATCGCCGGGATCGGGGCGTTACAGAATCTACTGGGCAACAAGGTGATCTGACTTTTAAAACTATCACGTTCAACAGTTACCTCTAAACAATCTAAATCACTCCATCGGTATAATATCAAAGACTATATGTGTTTGTCATCTCCACGGAATTAAAAAAGCCCTGGAAGTACATTAGTTAATACTCCAAACAAAAAAGTACTATCCATTATCAAGCTAACACCACACCTCTGATCAAATAAGTACGCATAGGGAACACCAATTTCCCTGTAAATTCCCCATGGAGCTTATACTTCTTTAATCCCCAACAAGATTTAGAAGTTAACTATGGAATAACAATCCAATGCTTCTGACAACTAAAGGATAGAGGAACACATTGGCTTTTAAGTCCAATATAAAATCCTCGACAATTCATCATGCTGAAGTGAATAGCATGGCTAGCCCAACTCAAACAACAATTGGTAAAGGTATACCAAATATGTTGATAGCTGAGGATTTGCTAAAAATCCTGAGGGTCCTAATCCTGCCTTCTCTTCTAAAATTCCTTACCAATTTCTATCCATAAAATGGTAGGATCACAAAAAACTATAATTGTTTCCCTAATAAAATAATCACATATCGAACCTGTCATGTTAACATTATACTTTTGACATACCCTACTGTTAAGTTAACATTATACTTCTAACAGTAATTTTTCTCAATTTTTCAAGCGGATAAAATTTCTTCTTATCATTTCTCCTCAATAGAATGACAAGTCCACCAAAATTACTCTTATCACATTACAGGTCTCAGTCAAGTTAATATCACACCTGTGATGAAAATTGCTCATATCGCAATACAAATTTCCCGGCCAAGTTATAATCTACACGTCTGACCAAAATTGTTCATATTGTAATACAATTCCCTATTAAGTTAATATTATACCTCTAACAGTGATTCTCTCGACTTTCGAGACGTTCGATACTAATTTAAAATATCACCCCTCTAGCATGTATTTCATTGTTAAGTTAAATACTGCACCTATGGTAATGATCTTCCCTCAAGCTTTCTCATCGAAACTGATACATCCAATACTAAGTTAATATCACACCTCTAGCATATATCCCACTGCTAAGTTAAACCAAAATCAATGACAATAATTTTCTCAGTTTCTCCATGAAAACGAGACCTTTTTGATGCTAAGTTAATATCATACCTCTAGCATATATTTTTGTCAAGTTAATATCAAATCTCTGACAATTTAATTTGCTCAAACTGTAAATTCAAACCCGTCATGTTAACATTATACTACTGACAGTAAAATTCTTCATAAATCCTCAGTGGATCAAACTCCACTTATTATTCTCAGCAATAAAATAGCAAGTCCACAAAATCGTTCAAATCACGAGTTCAACCCCTGCATGACAATTCTGCTCAAATCGTAAGTTTGTATCCCTGTTAAGTTAATTTTCTACTTATGACTGTGATCTTCTCAATTTTTCTCAGTGAAAACAAGACTCCTTAGTGCTAAGTTAACATGACATCTTTAGCACTTATTTCAATGCTAAGTTAATATCACACCTCTGGCATATCCTTGTTATGTTAAATACTACACCTCTAATAGTGAATATTCTCGATTTTCTTAGCAGAAACGAGTTCCCGGGTTAAAATCACACCTCTCTAACTTACTTTTCTAGTGGAGTTACTTAACTTTCAATTGCTACGTTAATCGTTATCTCTGACAATTAAAATTCAATCTCTTTAGTCCGTCTGATTTTCGAATAAAAACAGAAAATAAAGATGAGATAGAGAAAAAAAATGTCACTTTTATTATTCAGATTAAAAAGGTAAAAGTGATACAGATACTCTCTTATTCAATAGGAAGAGTGTTACAAAAGGAAGAAGAGATAAAAGTTAATCTCACTCAGCGAGAGACTTTATCTGGTCTTTGAGGCGTTGAATGCCTCGTTGGCGTACTTTCTTAACCTCAGCCAGCAAGGTACACATCTAAAAAACTTCTTCAGTGGAGGTTGTCTTCGTGATCAGATTGCTCTACATCCAGAACAGTAGATCTGTAACGCCCCGATTCCACGGATACGGGGACGTCACTGCGACGTATATACGTAGGTCATAAATTGCCCCCACGTATATACGCTAAGCATAAAAGTACAAGCAAGGATCAGAGTACAACACAAAGCGTGGTATACACACATACGCCAACATAAAAGGTACATATACAAAGTCATCACAGTTTATGATAAACATTACATATTACATATGTCTTTTATCACATACTAGTCCAAAAGTAGAATATACAAGATAAACACAAAATGCTCACGAGAAGGGTGAAGATCCCGTGAGTCAAAAGAGGAGGCTGGCACGAAAGAACTGGAAATAGGCTGCCAGCTTACAAGGAAAAGCTTGATCTACTGTGAACAGCTCCACTGCAATCCAAGCTTCAAGACCTGAACATACAAATCCAAGGGAGTCAGGACCTCTCAAAAATGAACCGGCTATGTGCCAAATGGCTAAGTGACAAGAGTAGAAAGGTTAGAACACAAGAGTGGTATACAAGAACAGGTATAGCATAATCATGAAACAGGAAATGCAAGGTAAAGCTGATTACAGGCAAAAGTGATTGTATATGCTTAAGTCACGGTCCCATGAGACTAATACATCGAGGGGATAATCCAAACAAGGAAACCCTCATATATATACCCTTGTCTCATGCCACAGAAATCCCAAGCATATAGAATCAGAGTTGCAAATCATATGACAGTCAAAACGGGAATATATAACAAGAATGATAAGAATCGTAACAAACATCAAAACAGGAATCATCACTGGAATCATGACATAACGAGTAGACTAGGAGTCACAACATAACAGGTCTCTATTATTATTATTACTCGTCTGACCCATATATCTAGGTATGTGCCCGGGTGTACATCCCATCACACATACATCCATATATAAGCTATCCGAGGTTTGTTAACGGAAGTAGATGGAGAACTGATAGAACTTCTTATAGTGGTTTCCATACACCTGGAACCGGCTTTGGAGGCCCAAAGTCCCCCTAACAGTAATATCATAACACTTACCGCCAGTACATATACATATATATATATACTTTTATTCCATCACTATAAGCAAGGTATCATTCCGGCATCCATCACTTCCCCCCATACCCATACAAGTTGTAGCTTATTAAGAATTATCAGCTTACGGGGAACAAATGTACATAACAGTAATAGCCCTACAGATTCAAGAGGTGGCCCCCACAGATTCAAGGGGTGGCCCCCACCGTGTGGTGTGGCACTTTGTTCCGTGTGGCACTTTGTTCCGAGGGAGTGGATTCTAGAGGTGGCCCCCACCGAGTATGGTGTGGCACTTAGTTCCATAAAATAAGGCAGGGTTCCCGTAAACAAGATAATCATAAGGTCAAGCGTATCATGCTTGGTTTTAAAGGATAGCATGACAAGGTGGTGATATATCACAAGCAATAAAACATAACAATAGATTGATAATAGGCCGGGTCAGTCAAGACGTAACAAGAGGGCTAGTAAAGTGGTGGCATGTCAGGTGATATACATGTGTTAAAGGAAAACATGTACTGACGTGTCTGGATCATAGCAAGGCAAGGGGAAACATAGAAGCAAACAGGGTTCAACGACCTCGAAGGGTCTGCCACGCATGGTATAAAATAAAGAAGCAATAATATCACGGCAAGGTACCAGTATAAGAATGAAACAAGCAGTTGCATGGCAATAAATAAACCTGGGAATATGAAGTGACAAGAGATGATATACACCAATTAATAGATCATAAAGTACAAGCTATGAAGTATAAGTAGGAATAATATATAGTACATGTATCAAGGGTAAGATACATAGTCAAGAAGGAAATCACAATACCAGACAGCCATAAGTTAGTCGACTAGGTTGGAATAGTAGTCGACTAATAGAAGGGTTAGTCGACTAGGAAAATAGGGTGGTCGACTAATAATGTGTTCCAGAGAGTTTGGGTTTCTGTTTCAGGAAGAGTTAGTCGACTAGGTAAAAAGGGTAGTCAACTAACAGGGAACTACAAGTCGACTAATGGATACTTAAGTCGACTAAGTTTGAGATACAGAGAGTTGAGTTTATTTCAGGAGTCGACTAGAGGAATTCTAGTAGTCGACTAGGGATATCTAGTCGACTGGTAATAGGGACTAGTCGACTAAAACCGTGGAGTCAGAAAAGGCTACGTTTCAGCTAAGGGTTTCTAGTCGACTAGGTCCTAGGTCAAGTCGACTAATCCTGGTCGAACACAGTGTACAGAACTGAATCTGGTGGTTGTGCTTGATAGTCTAAAAATGTGATTTTGAAGATGTAAATGTACAAGAATTGTAAATACAAGTATACTAGGAATTTGAGGAGTCTTGGTGAGTAAGAATACTCACTAGGATTGGTTATGTGAAGCTTGATCCAAGGTGATAAATCCGACGAAGAGAGAGATGATCCCCAATCCAAAGGAAGTAGCTTGATTGAGGTTGAAGATGAAGATCTTGTTGATGCTTGAGGTGGAGATGATGACCTAGATGATGCCCTTGAAGTTGGTGGTGGATGTTGAGATGAAGGAGGATTTTGGAGAGGGGATTTCTTTGTGGAAGTGAAGAAAGAAAAGAAATGTAATGGAAAGTTTATATATGATTTGTGATTTGTGAAGGAGGTGTAATTGAGATGGAAGAGAGGGGGTTTTGTGTAAATGGGGAAGCATGAGGTGTCACTTGACCAATCATGGCTTGCCAAGAGAGGGGGAGGTGTCCCTACTATGGCCACTTGGCCGGCCATGGAAGAGAGAGAAAGAGAGGTGGAAGTGTGTGGAATTTTGGAGAAAGTGGGATTTTGGAAAATTGGAAAATTGGAAAAGAGGAATTCTTGTGGCTTGTGGAAGAAGGAAAGAAATAAGGAAAAGGAAAAAGAATTTAATAAGAGAAGATATTTTCTCTTGGGCTCAGAATAAAGCTGTTGAAAATTCAGAATCCCGGGTTCGAATCGAGAATGCGGAAAACAATTCGGAAAATACCGGAATCGTCCGAAATTCAAGTATCTCGGAACGACCCGAAATAATTATCAAAAATCAATAATAATATATGAAGACCAATAGTGAAATCCGTTTTAAGAATTACTTTATAGTTTTAAAACTAAAAATCCCGGAATCAGTTACCTACCGACTCCGATGGAATTTTCATAAAATCATAAAATTCTCAGAAAAAGTATTTAAGTAGGAAATATAATTCTAAAAGATAAAGTTTAAAGGACCATCATGAAATTCTAAACAGTTTGAGAACTAAAAATCCGGGAATCGGTCAGCGGCACTGGCCGACACCGGTTTTGAAGATTTTCAACTTAATCACAGAAAATTCCAGAAAATCATAGAAAATCCAAAATATTGGAAAACGATGTTTAAAACTGAAATCGGTCGAATCGGATAACCAGAATGTCTAAAACAAGTAAAACTCTGAGATCGAGTCCCCGGCTCAGACTAAGGCTGACTCCGAGTTCACCGATCCAAATCCAAGGCAAAACAATCATATAAGGAATTCATAATACAGAATAAATACAGGAAACAAATCGAAAAAATACGATCGAAAATCTGAATACGCAACTAAGTACGTATTCCGGGAACGGGGTATTACAAGATCTACTTCTTCTCTTTTTGAGAACAATAGTGTTCTTTGAGGTCGAAATGTATTGGAACATTCTGATTTCACCCGACCAACTAAGCACGAAAGGCCTCCTCCTACACAAGGTTGTGATCCTTCACTAAGTGAAAGATTTTGTTCCAATGATAATGGGTTTTTCGTTGCTGTCACTTCCCTGAACAAGATTGGTGACTCGAGGATCCGAGACCATACTAGTGCATCGTATCCAATATTATCCGGGTGCAAACTAGTAATACTCCAGGGAGGTCCAAATCTAACTATTGGTGGGAGGAAGTTCCTTGTAAAATTTTCTTGAATCAAATGAAGGATTACAACGGATTAACACTCCGACTACAAGGGAGGGAAGATGTTTAGACTTGAACTCCTCATTGTTTAAAGCTGGGTTCTTGATGTGGCGGTAGAAAGTGAATCTTATTTTTCATTGATCGGGTGAACGTCAGGACCTCTTGGGAATCCTCTCTTTGGATGGCAGACGGAGTAACACAGCTCCTGTCGATTAGGAATCTCAAAGAGATTGTAGGAAAAGATTAACTTGTACGCAGCAAGTTGCTTGAAGAGTTAAACTCTCTTTCTTTTCGGTGGAAGTCTCGGGGCTTCTACAGCTCACAAGCGAAATTCTTCTTCAAGAATTATCTGATCAACCGACCCCTTCTTCCTAACAAACGGGGTTATTTATAGAGGTTTTAGGGGTGAACGTGCCCCCTAAAAACGCTCCATAATGGGGGTTAACTTTCTTATTATGTGGGCAGTAATTGACCCAATAACGAGGGCTGTTATAACTGAGACACGGGTTTCGGCCCTCGCGCCTTGGTGCTGAAGCAATACTGAGACGCGGGTTTTGACTCTCACGTCTTGATGCTGCAGTGATGCTGAGACGCGGGTTTCGACCCTCGCGTCTTGATGCTGCAGTGATGCGGAGACGCGGGTTAAGACCCCCGCGTCTTGGTGCTACAGTGATGGCTATGATTAGCCCTGCGTCTGGAGTTTAGACTCTGCTTTTTGATGACTTATCTTTTAGTGATTTTTAGACAGCTTACAGAACCCCCTCCAAGGTTTTCGATATTTCGTGGTTGACTGGGACGGATTTCGAAATACTTTGGACTTTGGTTGAGTTCATACTTCTCATGATTGGACTGACAATCATTTGAGATGCTCTGAGCTTGATCCTGTCTGGAAGGTGGTTTTCGTGGGTGTACTGTGAAACCCTTTGAAGCTGCCAGAAATGATCGCGACAAGTATCAAGATACACAGTCTAGACCTCCCCAGTGCTCTGAGTTTGTTGTTGGTGTACTTTGAACTAGGGGTAAATAGTCATCTGCTTGTGCCAGTGTACTGTTGAACTGAATTGCAAAAGTAAGGACTAAATGCAAGTCCTATAGACACAGTGGTCATGCTGCTTTAAAGACGCGCCTCTTGTAGGGATGCGTCTTTTGGAATGAAGGCGCAGCTTTCGCTTTGTGAAGTAGGCACGACTTTGGCCTAGTTGAAGAGCCGCGATCTTCAGAGGGACATGATTTTCTATTGAACACGAATCCGTCTTGTGGGCGCGTTGCCACGCGTCCAGCAGAATTGAGGGGACATCTTCCTTTTGGCGCGCGAATTTTGCGCTGCATTTAATATGCATGCCACGCGTCAGACAAGAATTAGGCATCGAGCCAAGCGTCGCGTATCTCTGCGAATCACTGTGCCTATAAAAGACAACAGTCTTTCAAGAGTCATCATTAGACTCTTCTTCTTCGCTGAGCCTTTTAGGGTTAAGAAAAGCTCGAAGCTTTTTTTCGTTTTCACCATCTTCAACACCGATTCCACGGTTGCGATGGCACCAAAAGCCAAGCATGTTGCTTCGTCCTCGAAGGTTGTTGCTCTTGAGACTCAAATGGGCAGTTCTTCCACACAGGAGGCCCCTATTTCAGGTAGTACAACCATCTGATCTGGGTTACCGCCATTAAAGGGGCTTACAGAGTTCTTTCAACTCCTAAGTCCCTCTTGAATGTGAACTGCCAACATGGGCTCGTGCCCCTGTTTGATCGTCAAACGCGGTTCTTGAATTGGTGGACAAGATGCGAGTTTGATGAATTCTGCATCTTTGCTTCATCAATCTGAGTCCGTATCCGTTTGCTGAATGCAGGCCTCATTGAGCCCTGTGTCTTGAGTCAGCACTCAAAAATTTTTCTAAGTGTGAAGAGTTCAGACGCAGACTTCTTATATTTCTTGCGTCTTGTAAGATCAGATGCAAGTTTTAATGAATCTTGCGTCTGAATCCTTTACTTAGAAATTTTTTCTAAGTTCTGGATTTTAAAATGCGGGCTTCATACAAGCCTCACATTCTTTGAGTCTGGACGCAAATTTTGTTGGTCTCCGCGTCTGGATTCCCCCTGCGTTTGATTTTCAAACACTTAGCCATTTACTTTTAGGTTTCTAACCAAGTGTTGTTCTCTTTACAGTACGATACTCCTCCAACCCTTTGTCCAAAAAGTGCCACTTTGGGCATGTAGGTGGCGCTGATCGTAATCTGACCTTCGTGCTGCAGAACACTGCTCCTGTGACTACTGGTAAGTCGAAGGAGCGAAAGGAGAGGATCTCTAAAGTCAGTATGTTGACCCTCCGAGAGATTATCTCTGATGGACTGTTTGAGACAGATTCTCGCACTCCATTGCGGAAGCATGTCTTCTTCTTTGGTGATGACATTGACGAGGAAGATAGAATTTTACACGACGGAGATTATAAGTGGCTCCGTCAGATAGGGGATAGGAGGTTCTTTCTTCCCAATATGGAGAGAATGTATCCCCTATCTTATCTCCAGCATATGTCTGTTCACCGTACGATGGACTGGGATCTTTCCCGATTTGTCTCCGGTGTCTCTCTTAGTAGACTAGGTGCGAAAGAAATACACTCTGCCGGCCATGGGAAAGAGGTCTTTAGTTTATTCCCCAGATTGGTCAGGTCTGAATATCCGAGAGGGGAAACCCTTCAGCTTCTTCATCAACCAGTTCATGAATGTCAGGGGCGATTTTCCCATCGACTTCCGCCCGCTCGGGTGGGTTCATTCTTCCAACAGATCCTGGTGGGCAAGATGGTTGGATTTGTCCTTGTCAAACTTGGAGCTATGCTGGAACAAGTGGGGCTATACCACTCGATCAGGGTTGTGCAGTATGGCCTCCCGCTAAGCTCCCATAATTTCTATGGCATCCTGGAGCACTATAATCCTTTGACGGGCATATTTTTTTACCCCGGTCGGAGAGATGGGGCTCGCTCTTCATGAGCTGTATGAAGTCTCAGGGCTTGTTATGGGAGATGCCCCTTATGAAGAATATGTTCTGACTTCTAAAGAACTTCATCTCTTAAAAAGGAGAGCTCTCAAGTATACGAGACATACTGAGAAGTGTTGTGTCACTTCCACATCTGCGGTCAAATAACCTCCTGGAGGAATAGGGGTATTAAGCAGATGTCCTGAGCGAGCTACCTATTCAATAGTATAAATGAGAAAGATAGCTCAGTGGACAGTCTGGCTCCTTGCACTGACGAAGAAATTGCTGAGAGGTTCAACGCCTCTACAAGCTCTTACACCATGGAGTCAAGTGAGGATACTTTCAAACCTGACATGGTCTCTAAAAGTTTTCATCATCAAGCCCGAGTTTCCAAGCCCGAGTTTCCATTTCTGACCGGGCGCTATTGGCGGGCTTTCTTATGCTATGGCTGAAGCGTTGTGTGGTGCCAACATTGCCACATGAAGTAATTGTCGCCGATGTGGTATACCCAGCGATTTTGCTGGCCTATGGAAAGTCTATCGCCCTTCTCCCAGCAATAGTGGCTGAAATTTAAAGTGGATTATGGGGTCTGGTTAAAAGCCTGTGCCAAGTGGAGGCCATTGTCGACTCCAAGGGTAGACCAGAGGTTGACTCGGAGGGAAGGCCGAGGGTAAAGACCCCTAACCCCAGGATCGAGCTTTCATATACGTACTTGATGACTTGATATGTTATACACTGCCCTTCACTGATGACGACGGTGCCTCTGTCTGAGGGGTTTGTCCCTTTTGTGCAGAAGCTGGAGAATTCGAGCTGGTCCAACTACTATATGTTCTTCGTTCTGAAATGTATTCTGAACGCTTCGAACTACCAGCTCGACCGTTGCTTCTCCGAGATTCTGGTACATCTTACGGGGATAAATTTTCCAACCTTGCGGGACCAGATGATTTCACAAGACTGCTATCGGGAGTCTTCTGGTGGCTGATTAATATTCGGTCTGGGTATCTGCTCTTTCAGTAAGGGAACTTATGTACGATCGAGCCTTATATGCCGAGCCGTTTTGCTCGACAGTTCGGTTATGATCAATTATATATCGGTAACCCCAATGCTAATCTCTCTTTCAGCGAAAACTTGTTTGAAGGTGCTCGGGCATGGCATTATAGCGTGGCTGGAGGGACAAAAGCTGTTTTCAGCTTGCCTCACAAGACGCCCAACTGTTACACTAGCCTTAACTTCTGTACTTGGTACTCCCTGGCTAGCAAGATGCCTGATTTCTCAATAAATATCTCATGCATTAAGAGCATCAAGGCATCTTATAAGGACAAATTGGAGTCCAACAAACGCGCGCAAGGTAGGGAGGAATATCAGGCAGCCGAGAAAGAAGCAGGAGGGGAAATATGGGCGGGACCGGGAGCAGCAGCACCCAAGGAGCAGTCCATTAAAAAAAGTCGGTAGGCTGTGTGTCCAAACGTTCCCATGGCTCTACCTCCAAGGGTGAGCCTATCCCGAAGAAGGCTAGAAGGAAATCGGAGGTTGAAGCTCAAATGTCCGAGGTAGTGCCTTCTGGTGTTGAGGAGTAGATGGAGGAAGAGGAAGAGGAGATCTCCCCTCTTCGTCCTCGTGGTCTACGCAGCAGGGGTCCCATGATCCTGGAAGAAGGAGAATTTGCAGGTGAAACCATCATGGCTGAAGAGGCTGAGCGACCTGAAGTTGACTTGGCCGGGAGGGATGACGTTGAAATCCCAGGGGTTTCAACTCAGCCTGGGCCTTTTTTAGTTTATGAGAGGAGGGCTGAGATGCAACAGCCTGGGTCTCCCAATGTATTAATGCCCACTTCACGGGTTATTGATCCCAGTCCTACTACTGGGATGCTCAGTAGTAAAGTCTCGATTATTGAGCCCGCTTGTGTTGAGCTGTCATCTTCATCGTCCGATCATCGGAAGAACATGGGTATTATTCTGGCGAAGAAGTTGATTTCGGCGATGAACCTGCTCTTCCTGATACGAGCAAATTTTCGCATATTTCAGAGGAAGAGGTACAAGGATACGACCTTGCGACGGCTTCACCGATAGCAATAATTGCTGCTACCGAAGAAACTTTCCTTATTTTTCTTGAACCGTCTCCTTCTCAAGTTAGGGAAGGGTTATGACATTTACTTTTGATTTTTAGGGCTGGCTGTCGACGGTGAAGCCACCACCTCCTCTTATATTTAAGAGATGATCCAAGAGCTTGCCCAACAAGAGGGCCCTGAGGCTCATATTACCGGGATGCCTCAAGAAAGTGTGACCGTCGAGGTCGGGGAGGCCTCAACCCCACACGACCTATCCAGGAACTTGCCATCTTCAGACCCTCAACTTGGTAAGAGAATACTGAGGCATTGAATATTCTCCTTTCTATTGTCATGGTTGATGTTTTGGTGGTTTGCAGAGAGCGTTGGAGTAGCTCAAGCAGAGAATCCTGCGGCAAGCATTGACGCAGAAGGTAGTACAGTTCAAACCTCGACCGGGGAACCCGATGTCGCAAGTTTACTGTTACTCCTGTCGCAGTGGAGGCCGCTACGACAATAACCATCCCGGAAGTATCAGTGACTACCTCAGCACCTGACGAACCTATCGTCGGCCTCACTCATATGCAAGATCAACTGACTCACATCTCTCGCCCTGTCATGGAAAGGGAGTCCGTGAGTACATCAGTAGAATTCTCTCCAGTTAATGATATCATGGAAGAGCTAGCACGTCAAATGGTGCAGCAATTCTTTACTTCCATGATATCTTGTATTGACCTCATCCTTTCTGGGGGCAGCTCTTTTGAGTTTTGCTCTAATACTTCTCGAAAATCAGATCGAGACATTGGTCATACTGGGAGTCCTTCGCAGGCTAGGGCATGCCTGATGCTGGTGGAGCAGCTGGGGAGCCACCTGAAGGAGCTCAAGACTTTGGAGAATGCTGGCTCAGTAGATGAGGCCCGGATAACTCTGAGCAAGCTTCTTGCCGCTCAAGAACATGAGCGAAAGGAGATGGGGAAACAAATAGCTGAAGAGGCCGGCCATCTCCAGCATTTTCAAGCTGACCACCAAAGGCTGATTGGCGATTCGAAGGAATCTAAAATCGTCATACAGAGTGCAGAAGGTTACTGTCACTGATCGAGTTACCATAGCCAAGGCACAAGCCTTGATCGAGATCATTGAGCAGAAGCTTGCCGCTGCTAGAAAAAGGCTGGAGGAGCTGAAAAATGCTAGGACGTAGGCTGAAGAAAGCCTCTCCGCTCATTCCTCCAGGTTGGAGTCTCTTCAAGCGCAACTGGCTACGAAGAGATTTTTGTCTGAGGAGGAAATGTGGGTCCAAGCTCTAATGGAGGCTGGAAGGGCACGTTAGCACGAGATGCACCGTCTCAGAGAACAAATCCGTTCTTTGGCGAAGCAAGATTATTAGCCTCCTTTTCCTTTTTGTATTTGTTCACCCCTTTTTTTTTAAACACTCTATTTGTCAAGAGTGTATGTATTACTTTTACCATTTTGAATCAAATAATAAAAGTCTTCAAATTTTTGCTCCATCTTCATCCCTTCAAGTTTTTTTTTTTGCTCGCTGTCGATAAACTCAATTTTCATAACCGTAGTCTTTGACTGTCTGTAAAACGTAGTCTTTAGTCAGTCATGAACAATAAACTCAGGCTGAACTGAGTTCTTGAGTGAGACGTGATTTTCATTCATAATAGAGACGTGATCCTGGGGGATGCGGCCCTAAGTCATTAGTGAAGACGTCGTTCAAGCTTATCAAGGAAAACGCGTGAACCTTCCTTCCGATTAAGGGTGCAGCTTTGGCTTAAGGACAAAAGGGCATTGTTCTGAAATGTAAATTTGTGTTCTTCAATAAAGGAGACGCGACCTTCATACTTATGAAAGGACGCAGATCCATAGACGCGGCCGTTTATTCTGTCAGGATGCAGTGGAAGCGCGATCTTAGGCTCCTCAAAACTGATGCATGGATCCCAAATAATTGATGGGGACGTGGCACTAGCTCAATAGAGACGCGTCTCTGGACCCTTGATAAGGCGCAAACTCAGACTGTATTGAGTTTATGATAAAGACACGACTGTCATCCCGTAATGGAGACGTCGTTCCGGGCTCCTCGAGAATGACGTAGGCCTTCTCTGGTCGTTGAGGACGCAAGCTTCAGAACACAGCTTTCAAGATGATGCGGACTCAAGACGCAATCTCTGAATGGATCCAATTCGCTGAGGAGACGCGGCTCTGAATCACCCCAAGAGACGTGGTCGCGACCCTTTCGAAAGGAATGAAAGGAACGCGGCTTTTCGGGTTCATGAAAGGACGCGGATCTCAGGACACGACCTTTCAATCTGTGCTTGATGCAACCTCCTAAGCGTTACATGCAGCTCATCTTAAAGATTTTATTAGATCCTTAAATGTCAAGTCGGCGTTGATGATTGGGGACTCGTGTCCTCTGACGTTTCCCGAAACGGCAATCCACGTGTCAGCTCTTCATTGGGCTTTGACATTAATATCTTAAAATGCCAAGTCGGCGTTGACGATTGGGGACTCTGTCCTTGACGTTTCCCGAAACGGTAATCCACGCGTCAGCTCTTTATTGGGCTTTGACGTTCGTGCGGGAATTAAGGTCGATGGCTCTGATTTTTATGCCATTAATTATAGGCCTTATGCGTTGCCTATAAATAGGTCTCGCCCCCTTAACAGTCCATTGCTTAGACTGTTTCTCCTTAAGAGCAGGCGCTCTAAGAGACTTCATCTTACTTAATCTTCTTCTTTCAATGGGATGTTCCCCCATGGACAGCAAAGACTCAAAGCTTTCATGCTTTCCTTTAATCTTTCCTGAAGATTATCACTGTCAAGTGATTTCAAGATCAAAAAGCGTCCCTCTGAGCACCTTTTATACCTGCTCCTTGATGCAGAAAGTTCAACCTCTAGCGGGTTCTTTTGCGGGTAGGAATTAATTATCACCATGATATACTCAGCCCAACATGAGTTTAGGTTTTGCTGTCCCTTGAAGAGATTCACTTTTTTGACCTTCTCTTGAGGTCTGACTGGTGTACCCATTATTTAGAAGTCACGCCTTTTAGATTTCTTGATGAAGCGCGAATTGACTGAGTCTGAACTCTAACTTAAAGTCCTTTGGACGCAAGTGTGATGAACTCTGTATCTGGACTGTGAGACGCGAGCTTTGCATATAGATCTCGCATTTGAGGTTGTTGACTTAAAAGAACTTTAATTCTGGTCAAGGGCTTCAGACTTGGATGTAGCAACCCTTGTTTCTCGAACAAGAATGTGGCAACTTTCGCGTCTGGTTCCCTTTGCGTCAATTATTTTGGATGCGGGTCTAACACTAGACCGCGTTCAGACCAGTGCGTATCTAAAATCCACAACTTCGATCGCGTCTGTTTCTGTCGCAACAGGATTTTGACTTTCTGCGTGGGTCATCCCTGCGTCTGAAGTTTACAGCTATAGCCGCGTCTGTTCTTCAATCTTTCTGTTTTAAAATTCTAACCTTCTGGTTTTTACTTCTCGTATGTAGCCTCAATTATCCTTTCGCATATTCGCTGGGCCCTTGGGAGAATATATCAGCCAGCGAACTTGTTCGATGGTCGACCATTGGAGGAGAAGTCACGGCTCCAGTTTATGGGAGACGAGAGTTTGCGCGACTGATGACATCCGTCAAGACCTCATTGGACATAATGCACCGACAGTACCCCCAGGCTCGTCATGGTCACAGTGGGTATGGCGGTGGATATGGTGGTGGATATGGTGGTGGGTATGGTCCTCTTGCAGGTCACTGGAAAAAGGACGTCACCTATAAGGTCTCGGATTCTCCCTTCGCCAGTCTTATCCCAGAAGTGACATCGACGAAAAATTCATGCTCATTGGATGACTTTCTGGTGATAGAGATGTTCATCAACGAAGGGTCATGACCTATACCAGTTGGTCGGGTGGAATCAGAAGGCTTTGCTGCATTTCGACCTCAAGAAACACCATTGTTTTTGGCCAACGATGGACTCCTTCGATGTTTACGTCATGCATCATGATGTAATCAGCATCCGATCGTCACCATAGTGCTCAGCTCTTCTTTGGCGCTCTTCCAAACATCTTGTATTTGGAGTGGTGAGCATACTTCAAGAAGTGAGTGCAACCTTTTATTGAGAGAGAGGGACTTCTTTGTACTCCTTTATTGTAACACTCAATCTTATTGTATAAGAGAGTGTCTTGTATCACTTTCATATGTATGGCATAAATAAAAGCGACACTTTTTTTTCTTGTCTCCTTCTATTGTCTTGAATTCCCTTTTTGTATTGAAAGTCAGACGAATAGAAGTAAAGGATCTTTGCCTTGCTAAAAATATGATAATATTCTTAACGAGTCAAAGTTTGTAGAAAAATCTTGTTTCAGGAAATTTGACAATGCTGTCAGAGGTGTGATATTAACTTGACAGAAGTAAGATAATTCTTATAGACCTGCCAATCTATAAATGAGAATGACAAGTAGAATTTGTAACCCCAGGGAGAATTAGTTTTCATCAGAGGTTTGGAATTAACTTGACTAAGACCCAGCTGGGAAATTAGTGAAAACACTGTTAATGGTGTAATGTTAACCTGACAATATTTTTAAGTGGACTTGTTATTCTGTTGACGAGAATAACATGTGAGACTAGACTCACAGGGAATCTAGGAGGACTTTTTTTCCGTTAGAGGTGTGATATTAACTTAACAGATTGAATACAGTCTTGTCAGAAGTGTGATGTTAACTCGACAAGGGTGTGAGTCAGAGGTGCGATATTAACTTAACTCAAGAATATTCCAGCTTCATTTGGGAAAACTGAAAGTGTCACTGTCATAGGTGTAATGTTTAACTTGGCAGTGAGGGTAATGCTAGAGGTATAATTTTGAACTTGGCATTGGTCGTCTCGACTTTGACAAGGAAGTCCGAGGGAAAATCATGGCCATAAGTGTATTGTTGAACTTAGCAATGACCTGGACGCTAGAGGTGTAATGTTAAACTTAGCATCGCTCATTTCAGCTTCGATATGGAAGTCTGAGGGAAAATGACTGTCAGAGGTTTAATATTGAACTTGACAGCAACTTAATTACTGTTAGAAGTGTAATATTAAACTTAACAGTAATTTGTCAGAGGTGTGTTATTAACTTGACAGAAATTGGCTCGAGATAGGAGCAATTTGAGGACATGCCATTCTATTGATGAGAAGTGACAAGTAGAATTTAAAATGTCAGAGGTGTAATTTTAACTTGACAGTGATTGATTTACGATATAAGTAATTTTGAAGACTTATCATTCTACTGATGAGAATTGACAAGTGAAGTTTAAAGTGTCAGAGGTGTAGTGTTAACTTGACAAATTGATGACTTGCTACTCCATCTAGAGCTGAGACAAGTAAGATTGCACTTACTAGTGAGTATTGAGATTTTTCATTGCCAGAGGTATAATGTTAACGTAGCAGTAACTGTATTTTATGGTCCTACCATTCTGTGCATGAGAATTGGTAAGAGATTTTGGAGGAGAGAGTGGGACCAAGTCCACTTAGGATTTTTAACAAACCCTCAGCTATCAACGGATTTGGTGTACCTTTACCAACTACCGTTTGAGTTGGGCTAGCCATGCTATTCCCCTCAGCATGAGTTATCGAAAACTTATGTTGGGCTTAGAAGCCAACATTTTACTCTGTCCTTAGCCGCCGGAGGTGTCGGACGTTAATGAAGGTAGAAATACTAAAACCCAAGTTTCGCCTTTTGTTGCTTTCTCAATATGTATATCATACATCATGGTGCAGTCAGTGCCCGATTAGCTTGTCACCGATCTATCGTGATGTGATCTAGTAAAGGAAAGAAACTTTTCTTGGATCCGGAGTTTTGATCAGAGGTGTAATATTAACTTGATCAGAGGAAAAGTACTATTTAAGGAAAGTACTTCTTCAAGAATCTACCATTGATCGGCATCATGAGTATATCGCCATTTGAAGTTATGTGGCGATATGCTCCATTTGAGTAGACTGGCTCTACTACAAATGGCCCTTCCTATTTGGGCTGGAATTTTCCTTTTGTCTTATGTGTCATCACCATAGGTCTTCTGACGGCTAAGACAAGGTCACCTTTCTTGAAAGTTCGCACCTTAACTTTCTTGTTGAAGGCTCTGGTAATCCGGGCTTGGTAGAGCTCGATTTATTGTTAGGCCTGCAGATGTTTATCATCTAAGGCTTCCACTTCTTGGAGTCACAGTCGATGCTTCTCCTCCTTTGTCATCTCTGCTGTCAAGGCGACGCGTAGAGATGGAATTTGAATTTCTAGTGGAAGCAAAGCTTCACATTCATATACCAAAAAAATAGCGTAGCTTTAGTTGGGGTTCGAACAGTTGTGCGATAGGCCCATAAGCATTCACCTAACTTGTCGTCCCAGTCACGTTGACTTTTCGAGACGAATTTCTTGAGAAGCTTGCCAATGGTCATGTTGAAAGCTTCTGCAAGACCATTAGCAGCGGGATAGTATGCCGTTGAGGACACACTCTGAATTCTAAACTTAGTGCAGAACCTCTGAAAGCCTGACTGACGAACTGGGGTCCATTGTCATGGACGATTCGCCGAGGTATACCAAAGCGGCAGATGACGTGATGTTTAACGAATTTGATCACATCAGATGACTTTACCTTCTTCAAAGGAATGGCTTCAGCCCATTTAGAGAAGTAATCGATAATGGCTAAAATGAACCGATGTCCTTTTGATGATGGTGGGCTGATAGGGCCAACTACGTCCATGCCCCACATCTCAAATGGCCAGGTAGAAGTTGTAGAATGGAGGTATCCTGGTGCTTGATGGATAAAATCACTATGCACTTGGCGGCGTGACATCTTTTAGCATAAGTGATAGCGACAGTGATCATCTTAGGCCAATAATATCCCAACCTTTGAGTCGATCCCCAAATTTTGGGCTAGGTTGATGGGCTCCACATATGCCATCATGGGCTTCTTTCAATACCTCCTGTGCCTCTTTTTCTAATAAATAGCGAAGCAAGATCACGTCATGCGATCGACGATACAGTGTTCGCGTGATCGCATTATAGCAGAATTTGGGACTTTTCTTCTAATGGCTGCCGCTTCTTTGGTATCATCAGGCAGGATGCCGTACAAGATATAATCAATGTAAGGGAATCGCCAGTCTCTAGGCTCTGGGCCGGTTGATGACTCAAGAGCTTCTTTGACTTGACAATCTCCTGTCGGCTTCTAGTAATCCTCAGAAGCGACTCTTGGGTAATATAAGTCGTGGCTGTGGACAAGTATTTTCGCTACTACTCCACTAGAAGGGCTAAAGAGGCAGGGAGAGACGCCAGTGCATCTGCATGCGCATTTTACTTGCGTGGTACATGGTCGATGTAAAAGTTTATGAACTTCCCGGCCATGTGGACAGTTGCGTTATAATAGGGTACTAGATCTTCATGTCTGACTTCGTACTCCCCTCGAACTTGGTTGACGATAAGTTTAGAGTCACCATATGCCTCGAGATTTTTAACACCAATCTCATCGGCGAGTTGCATTCCAATCAAAAGGGCATTGTACTCCGCTACATTGTTGGAACAAGGCTCGGTTAATGAGACGGCTCGAGGAATCACATAGTTTGTGGGGAGACGAGTACTACCCCTACTCCTGCTATGATATGTCCTTTCGGGCCTGTTCTCGATGCACCGTCAAAGAAAAGTTACCACACTTGTCTTTCAAAAGATGTCTGGGTCAGGCAGACTTCAGCGACCTCGTCTGGGAGATCCTCGTAAAGTTTGACTGCCCTCAGATCTGGATGCTCAGCCAGAAAATTCGCCACCGCTTGTCCCTTCACGACTTTTTTGTGGTAAAAAGCGCATTTCATATTGGGATAGCAGTATGGCCCATTTTGCCAATCGGCCGTTTAACGATGATGGCTTTGTCATGAGTAACCTCAAAGGGTTAACCTTTGATATGACGTTTATAGTTTGGCCTACCAAATAGCGTCGCATTTTCTGAATAGCGAACACTAATGCCAAACATTTCTTCTCGATCGGGTTGTATCGATGTTCGGCCCCGATCATGGTTCTACTCAAATAATAGATTGCTTGTTCGTGTCTTTGATCATTATTTTGTACTAGTAAAGCTCCTAAAGAATGATTCATTGCTAAGACGTATATCAGGAAAGATTTTTTGGACACCAGAGCTGTAAGGACTGGTGATTGTGTAAGGTATTATTTAATTTCCTCAAACGCTTGCTGGCAAGCATTGCCCAAATGAACGAGACACCCTTTTTCATTAATTTGGTAAAGGGTTGGCATCTTCCGGAGAGATTTGAGATGAACCTTCGGATGTATGCCAATCGTCCTTGCAATCCCCTGAGTTCTCTGAGATTCTGTGGAGGTTGCATCTCCTGAATGGCGCGAACCTTTTCTGGGTCCAAATGAATTCCTGTGAAAGTTACTACAAACCCTAGGAATTTGCCGCTAGCCACCCCCAGGAAGGATTTAGTGGGGTTCATCTTCAACTGATGGGTTCGCATGATGTCAAAGATAGCCTTTAAATCGGCTATGTGATCACCTTTGGCGTGACTTTTTACTGCAATCTCGTCAACATAGCATTCCACTATTTTGCGTATGTGTTCGTGGAAAATGGCATTCATGGCCCTCTGATATGTCGGCCACGCATTCTTTAGTCCAAAGGGCATGATGGTGTAGCAGTATACCCCCACTGGTGTCCTGAAAGAGGTATGTTTTTCATTATCAGGATACATTTTGATTTGGTTATACCTTGAGAATCCATTCATGAAGGACATTCGCTCGAATCCACACGTATTGTCAATCATGACATCCGTGACTGGAAGTGGGAATTCGTCCTTGGGACATGCCTCATTTAGATCGCGAAAATCAATGCAGATCCGGATCTTTTCGTTCTTTTTGGCAACAGGGACGATATTGGCTACCCAATCAGGATGTTATTCTTCCCTAATGAAGTCAGAGTCTATAAGTTTTTTTTGACTTCTAACTGAATTTCCTCCATTACTTCTGGACGGAACCGTCGCTGCTGTTGTTTGACAGGCTTTACATCCGAATTAATGTTGAGGCAATGCATAGCCACTCGAGGATCAAGTCCAGGCATGTCCTTGTAATTCCAAGCGAAAACATCTATACATTCTCGCACGAGAGATATTAAATCCTCTTTCTCAGAGGGCGATAGGCTTTCGCTTATAAAGATGGGCTTAGAATTAGCCTCATCTCCTAAATTAATCTGAGCAATCTTATCCTCCGTGGGTGGCTCGCGCTGTTCAAAGCGAGTATCTCAAAGAGCATTTAAGTATTTGATCCAAGGATCTGTATCAGATTAGATCATTTCTTCATCTCTGTCTTCTAGGTGGCTTGTTGAAACTATATTCACTGAAAGTTCCATGAAGATGTTGCCGATACTAACATCTGACTCCCACGATGACGTGCCCGATGAGTAATTATGGCATAATGACTCTTCAGACTCAGAGGCTGATGGGATCGGAGTTGACACATAGCCCAACCCCCTGCGAGTCTGATGATAATAATCAGGGGTTTTCCCTTTTGGCACAAAAGATCGGAGTAGTGTTCTCCTTCCTTTGCCAAAATTCAACCCTGGACCGTTTTGTCAGATCATACCCCATGCTTTCCATCATTCTGAGTGTATTTGGCTCATAATGACCGAACTGAGGGGGTTCCTTCTCGCTTTCTGATTCTTTATGGGACATTGGTTCGGATTTAATTCGTCTGAAAAGAATTAGTTTTTGACCTTTCCGTCTTGCTAAAACCATGAATACTGATTCTTGCGCATCACCGGCATCTTGGTATATTTCGAAGGATGACTTCACTGGTACATGTAATGATGTCAAAGCATCCATTGCCGACCAGGCATCATCATCCACTTCAGTACTAGTGTCTGATGGCACTAAATCAGAAGTGAACAAAGAAAAATAAGCCAAATCTAATTCTTCATTAATATACCATCCGCCTACATCATTGGCGGCGTTATCAACATCGAGCTTATTAATGCTCATTACAAGTGGATCTAGTTCCCACATGCACTCTTCGTTCTCTGGCTCGGTGTCGGCTTCATTACCAGAGTCCAGCTCCTCTGGTTGCGAGATCTCGTTCGTTTCCACAGAGTCCCAGTACAGGAGAGAGTCTATGAAATAGTTCTCGACTCCCTTGAACGGATGCCTTTCGGCAATCAATGTTCGTACCTTTCCACTCCCGTCGATGTATTTCATAGCTTGATGGAGTGTAGAGGGAATGATGGAATTACGATGAATCCATGGTCGTCCTAGCAGCAAATTGTATGAGGTGTCGGCATCGATCACGTAGCATGTCACTTCCGACTTTAAGTCCCCAATTTGGCATTTGAGCTTGATCTTCCCCATTGGACGGGTACCATTGGCATTGAACCCATAAATGGTCATCTGGGTAGTGCTCAACCGGTTGGTAAGAATCCCTAAATGTTGCATGACCCGGTGAGGCATAATGCTCAATGTAGACCCTGGATCTACTTGAATACGGCTTACTTCAGATGATCCGATGTACCCTGTGAAGTATAGGGGTCGATCATGTTTCCCTTTAACCTGCATATCATTTACCGTGAAAGTGATGCAGGGAGCATTTGGGATGCTGGAGGCAATCCTCTACATCTTCCTCCTATGGTCCAACCGGTACCTGGGTCATGAAAACCTCAGCATTAGCTAGAGCCTCTCTTAAAGCTTCTCTGGTTGACTTCGATAGCCTCAGGAGCTCGTAAAGAGTGATTCGGGCCAGGATATTGGCCAGTTGAGTCAGGACGTCAAAGCGGTAAGGTGTTGTGGATCTTCCGCGATGTCTTTTGAGAGAGCTTTAGAAAACTGAAGCTCTTTCTGTCTCTCCACGGGTTGTTTTGTGGAGGGCTTGGCTGACTCTATAGTGGGTTTTGGAGGAGTTGTCGTCATTTCGTCATACTTTTTCAAATATGACTGACCCGAACGAGTTTCCGCCACAAGTTGGTTGGGTTCTGTAGTGAGAACTATTGTTTTCTCTTCTGAATCAGTCAGTGAGGGAACATCAGTTTTCGCTTCTCAGGAAGAAGCGCACACTACATTACAGGATGAAGCTTTCGCTTTGCCTTTGGACCTTCTACTGGTAACAGTGGTCCATTACTGGCCATCCACAAGGTCGGGATGAACCCACATAACTTCTCCCTGAGGAGTGGGAACAGGTATAAGACCCTTCTCTTGCTGATGGTGAGGGTCTATCTTAATCATTCTTAGCTCGCCTTTTGGATAGGGACTACTCTAGAGGGTGTTGGAGGTTGTCTTCCAAACTGAAGGAATGATGTCATATTAGCCGTCACTTTTTTCTGCTCTGGACGGAGTTTTAATACTTCTGTGTCATTCAAAGCCTAAAGGATATCTTTGAAGATATAACAGCTCTTGGTGGGGTGTCCCAGCATCCTATGATACAGTCAGTAGTTGGGATTATCGGTTTTACCGACTTCTTCAGGGCGTCTAGCTTCAGGAATTTTCAGTCTGTTGCTCTTGTTAAGTGACTTGAACAGCGAGTCAACATGTTCGTCCTTGAAGAAATACTGCTTGCTGGCGCGCGGCTGACTTGAAGAGCCATTTCCCTTGACCGGTTGAGGTTTGACGGGGGATTTGGTCTCTGTCGCCAAGTTATCCTTCCTTTTGTTTGAAGGGATGCGTCTGGCGCACGCCTTGTTACCTTTCGGGTCTGGATTTGTTTTCTTCGGCCCTAACCCGGGCGACAATTTCTTTAACCTGTTCACCTTGCTGGATCAATTGTTTTTAGGTGCGGCTTTCAGCAACTCCTATTTGGGCGAGGAGCGAAGTTTACAGATTGTGGCGGCATGTTTCCACCAGGGTGACCTGGGTCATACAGCTTGGACATCGGAGTGCTACATTCCGAAATCTTTCTACAAATGATTTGACGGACTCCCCCTTTCGCTGTTTTGTAGCCAAAAGAGTAGGCATTGTGACCTCTGAGTCGTCTTCAAAGAAGCGTGTCAGAAAGAGCTTCTCCAAATCGCCGTAATTTTTAATGGAGCCTTTGGGAGCTTCATGAACCATTCAAAGGCGAGCCCTTTTAGGGTGCCGATGAATAAACGTGCCAGGATGGCATCGTTATCTACCATATTCCCTGTCTGAGACTTAAAGTAGTAGATATATTGGATCGGTGACCCTTTGCCGTCAAATGCTTGGAGGGTCGGAGCTTTGAACTTGGGAGGGTATGGAACAAGGTCCCACTCACCGGATATGGCCGGACCACTCCTACTTCTTGAAGGTCTTTCCGATTAGTAAGGGCCTCAAGACGTTGCTCTAATTAATTCATTCTTTATAATGAACCCTTCCCTAGTCTCGGTCATCTTTTTCCTGAGATGAGGATTTAGACGAGCCAGAAGTAGATTGCTCTTTCTCCTCAATATATACAGAAGATTAGCTTTCTCCCTCTTTTCGTTTGCCTTTAGACTTTTTAGAGGAGGCTTTGTCAGTTGACTTCCTCTTATTTTTAAGCAATTGTGCCAGCATCTACTTGAGAGAATCGATAGATTCTTGTTGAGCACGAATCATCTCGAATTGTTCCTTTTGAACCTGGGCTTGCTGCTCCAAGCGCCTGGCTGTCTCCTCAGGAGTATTTGTCATGTATATAAAGGCCTCCTTCTCTATAGAAGAGTTCGAAGCCTATGACTCTGCAATAGCGGAATGCGAGTCATTTACTTCAATGCCCTGAGCCAGGGCACCGTAATTAATCGGGGAATTACCCCAGTATGAGTGCGAGTATGTCGGTACACTCCTTCCTGTTCTGTGTCAGACTCGTCGGAGCTGATGATAGGTTGCTATCCCTTACTCCTGTTTGTCATGTTTGTAATAAGTTCAGGGTATTCAATATCAGAGAAAGTCCTCCTCCTGTGGGAGCGATTTCTTTTAGCTAATCGGGGAGTTAGAGTCAGCTGTCTAAATTTAGACTGCTGGCTTGCATGTGAATTACAACGACACTCAGAGAGCATTGCGATAAGCCATTCGCAGCAACACGATGGAGTGATCCGACTAGCACTTCTCTTCCATGTCAAATAATCCCTTAGATCCACGGGAGGGGGATCGAAGAGATTAGTCTCGGATTGTCGAGGGCTTTTCAACTTGCGAGAGTTCTCCTTGCTTCGCACAGCTGAGACACAGCGTTCTGAGACGCGGGGCTCATGAACGCAACTCTTGCGTTACGGCTCCGGAACGCGAGTCGGGCGTCTCTGCTGAGAAGAGACGCGGCTCTCGTGTTGCCGATTATCGCATCTGGACAAAGATGCTTGAGAAACGCAGGGCTGGGTCCCGCGTATAGAGGCGCGTGTCTCGTGTCTTTGACAAAGAGCACAAACTTCGCGTTAGCGTTTGGGAAGCGGTGCTTCAGAAACGCAAGCTTGGTGAATCTCATGTTTAGGTTGCCAAACGCGGACTTCACGTGTCTGATACGGTACAGAAGAGACGCCAGTCTGAACTTCGCGTCCTATCTCTATTGGACAAACAGTTTTTCCAACTTGTAGTTGACGCGCACGCCGCCTCTATCGCCGCTCAGCATTCCGGTTACGTCGTGTGGGTTGAAGGGAACCCCCGGTAACCTGGCGCTGAGGAAGGGGATGAACAGGCTGAACGTTAGGGACGTTAATCATGCGGGCCTCCTGAGAGGCGTTGGCGTGGCGTAACGCATGATACGATTAGCCACTACATCCTTCTCACCAGTCGCGTCTGGGAGAATCTCGGAGCGAACTTGAGAGCAAGTCGCCGAAGAGACTTTTCGGTAGACCCTTGCCTTTGGGCTCTTGGAGCCAGAAGAGAGGAACTCTTCATACTTCACCTGGTTAATTCTACGATAAGTGATTTGACTATTTTTCCCATACAGGTGACATCACCTTGCGCCACAACTTGCTCGTCAGTAGAGAAAGTAGTCCCTAGCGGAGTCACCATCTCTTGTTTAGTGGGAGGGAGTTCCTTGTAAAATTTCCTTGAATCAAATGAAAGATTACAGCGAATTAATACTCCGACTATAAGGGAGGGAAGATGTTTAGACTTGAATCTTCCCTTTGTTTAAAGCTGGGTTCTTGAGTGGCGATGGAAAGTAAGTCTTATTTTCCGTTGACCGAGTGAACGTCAGGACCTCTTGGAATCCTCTCTTTGGATGGCAGACGGAGTAACACAGCTCCTGCCTACTAGGAATCTTAAAGAGATTGTAAGCAAAGATTAACTTGTACGCAGCAAGTTGCTTGAAGAGTTGAACTCTCTTTCTTTTCGGTGGAAGTCTCGAGGCTTCTACAGCTCACAAGCGAAATTCTTCTCCAAGAATTATCTAATCAACCGACCCCTTCTCCCTAGCAAACGAGGTTATTTATAGAGGTTTCAGGGGTGAACGTGCCCCCTAAAAACGCTCCATAATGGGTGTTAACTTCCTCATTATGTGGGCAGTAATTGACCCAATAGCCAGGGCAGTTATAACTGAGACACGGGTTTCGGCCCTCGCGCCTTGGTGCTGAAGCAATACTGAGACGCAGGTTTCGACCCTCGCGTCTTGATGCTGCAGTGATGCTGAGACGCGGGTTTCGACCCTCACGCCTTGATGCTGTAGTGATGCTGAGACGCAGGTTTCGATCCTCGCGTCTTGATGCTGCAGTGATGCGGAGATGCGGGTTTCGACCCTCGCGTCTTGATGCTACAGTGATGACTATGATTAGCCCTACGTCTGGAGTTTAGACTCTGCTTTTTGATGACTTGTCTTTTAGTGATTTTTAGACAGCCTACACTGACAAAGCCACTTATAGTCTCCGATGAATAGATTCTCTTCGCCCTCTTTAATACCATCTCCGAAAAGGAACTCTGACTTGTTGAATAGTTGCCAGTCAAGCATGCTTGTTGTTCCTTGTTTACTCTGATGAATGCTGATGTTGTCTTTTACAGGATGAAGAAGACATTGGAGTCAACACCATCAATGCGGCCAAAGTGATTCCTCTTCATCAGAGGACTTAAAGAATACCTCGCTGCAAAAAGAAGAACACAGGGTCAATATCATGAAGACAAGAAAATGTAAAAGTGTTGAAGCTCAAATGCGGGACTCAACGCATGAGATCCGCGTTCAGTGATTGAAACGTCAGGCTCACTTGAAGCCCGCATCCGAGCTTTACACTTGAAAACTTAGAAAAATTCTAAGTCTTGAGACTCAAATGCGAATGTCATAATAAATGAGACCCGCATTCAGAGATCTCAAAACGTGAAGCTCACCAGGCTCGAGTCTAGTTCATAGATGCGAAGGTCGCAACGGCAAGACAAAACCTGAAGATCATCAAATTCATGTTCTGCTCATCAACGCGAGAGTCATGTCTACAAATTAAATGCAGACTTGTGAGTCCTGCGTCGACTGTTCAACTTCAATAGAAGTTTCAAAACTTCAAAAAGAAGTTAAGAGACAGTGTATGTTCGTATTCAATAATAGTGAAAACCATTTCTTACCTGAAATGGGGGCCTCTTGAGGAGGAGCCCCATCCATTGGGTTGTAGCAATGATGATGTTAGAAGAGGAAGCAACGTTCTTCGACTTTGGAACCATTTGACGGCGATGATCTTCGAAAAAGATTAAGAAAAGCTTAAAAGCTTTGGGTTCCTCTAAAAACTCAAAGGCTTTGAAAATTCTTCAGATACGGGTCTAATGGAGAAGACAGTCAAAATGAATGACTGTTAAGAGATCCCTAGCCTTTTATAGGCCCTTCAATGGCCTTGATTCATGGTATGAATCTCAAGCTCGATCTGAGCAAGACACATGTCCAACACGATGTTCGCATTAAAGGGACATCCGCATATAGAAACTCTTAGAGCGACCTTTAAGTCCCAAGCCAGAGTCGCACCCAAATGAGGATTGCATTTTCACTGAGAATCACGTCAAAGCATGACTGTCTCATCTCAGGACCAGATGAGGGTCACATCTAACAGTCGCATCTAACGCGACAACTGAGAGCCACGTTCTCTCTCCCCCATACAAAGAGTATGTCCCTACTTTTGCAATCAGTTCAACAGTATATTGGCATAGGCAATCGACAACTCTACCGGTCCAATAGTATACCGACAAATAACTGAAGTTCAAATAAGTGCTAAACTGAGTTTCTAAGACACGTGTGACAATCTTCCATGGAGGCTTGAAGTAGTTCAATAGTACACTTACAGAGACCAGAGTCTAGAAAGATCAAGCTCAGGGCATCTTAAAAGATTGCCAGTCCAATCATGGGGAGCCCGAAATTAACATGAAGTCCAAAGTATTCTGAAAATCGACCCCGTCAACCGGGAGTTTTAAAAACTTTGAAGGGTTTTATGTAAGCTGTCTAAAAATTACTGAAGACTAAGTTTCAGACACAGGTCTAATGCTAAACGCGAGTGTCGCGTTCAACCTAAACGCGAATCTCACGTCCTTTGTCAAATGCGGATGTTGTGTTCCCAAAACTCAGACGCGGACCTTGTAAAAGCAGAGGTCGCATTCTAACCTCAAACATGAACATCATACTTCATCAACAACATGACACGAGGATCACGTTTGTTCCAAACACAATAGTCATACTGCTTTTCAATACATGGACCTTAGGGTCGCGTTTCAATAGCAAAACGCAAGCCTATGTAGCTTCATGTTTCAACTTCACTGCAAGCTTATGAGCTCCACGTTCCAACACAGACGCGAGCCTGTGAACTCCGCATCTCAACATTAGAGTGAGGTCCAGGCCTAGCGCGGTCCCGCATTTCTGCTGTAACTAACAACCACGAACTTGATCAGTTACATCTCATTTCTCTCCACATAATGGGCAATAACTTCCCATTATGGAGAGATTTAAGGGAGTTACACCCCTCCCATTATGGAGAGATTTAAGGGGTTGATTATACCCCAGAATTCTCTATAAATAACTATGAATAGTTAGTGGAAAAGGGAAAAGTTCTGTAGGACGGAACCCAAGAAGTCAAAGGCCAGAGGAGGAGATCCCTAAAAGGCACACTTGATACTTAATACTTGAAGCTGGATAATTGATTATTCATTAAAAGTGCATAATTTTAGTCTCATTTTCAAATTTATTTTTTTATAAAATATTATTATTTAATTATTTTATTATTTAGTAATGTGCAGGCCTCCATAATTAAAAAGAGAAAAAAAGCCCAGAAAAAGTCCAAAAATCTAAGAGAAGCCCAAGAGCCCATTAAGCCCAAGTAAATTCAGAGATTATCCCGTCCTTGTAGGCTATCAAAAAATTACTACGGACAAAGCCCAGACGCGACTCTCTTAGACGCGGACCACGTGTCCCAGCCTCTGACGCGGAGGTCGCGTTCCAATGTTAGACGCAGACCTCACGTCCTGTCAGACGCGGAGGTCGCATTCCAACCTCTGACGCGAAGGTCGCCAGACGCGGACCTCGCATCCTTGTGTCAGACGCAAAAGTTACCAGACGCGGACCTCGCATCCTTTGTCAGACGCGGAGATCGTCAGAAGCGGAGGTCGCGTTTCAACTCAAACGCAAGCCTGAGCATCTTCGCGTTCCAACACAGACGCGAGCCTGTGAGCTCCGCGTCTCAACATCAGAGCGAGGTCCGCGTCCAGCGCGAGGCCCGCATTTCTGCTATAACTGATAGCCATGAACTTAGTCAGTTACACCCCATTTTTTCTCCACATAATAGGGAATAACTTCCCATTATGGAGAGATTTAAGGATTTGTTACACCCCCTCTTATTATGGAGAGATTTAAGGGGTTGGTTACACCCCAATTCCTCTATAAATAGCTATGAATAGCTAGAGAAAGGGGGGCCCAGAAAAGGAAAAAAAAAGGAGGAAGCTGGAAGGACAACTCTGAAAAGGGACCCCGGGGGAGGGGACCTCTTCTAAAAGGGCTGAGGAGGAGAGTCCCGATGGAGGAATCCAAGAAGCCATGGGCAGAGAGGGAGAGATACCTCAGCAGAGTCCAGGCTCGAAGCTCTTGTAACCTGAGAAGAGTTCAACTCTTTTTGTTAACTTGCTAAGTTCAAGTTTTTTAAATCTCTTTGAGATTTTATTACTGATAGGAGCTGTGCTACTCCACTAGTAGATCCAAAGAGAGGTTCCACAAGAGAAACTTGATGTTCGGCCAGTCAACGAGAACAAGACTCACTCTCCACCGCCACGTGAAGAACCCAGCTTTAAATAAAGAGGAGAATCAATCAAGAGATTCCCTCTCTTTTGTAATCGGATTGTATCCGTTGTAATCTTCTATTCAATTAAAAGAATTTTACAATTGCGATCTTTTCGATGCGTACAAGAGATTGGCGACTCCGCTGGGGACATGATCTTTCTCAACCAACGAGAAAGTGGTGACGCAAGCCGACGTCAAGATGCTTGGATTCACAATCGAATCGCTTGCGATCGAATTAGACTAAGAGAAGTTGAACTCCCCCAAAGCTTCGGGAGTCCCGTGGAGATAACATGGTTAGCCCCGTCTTTTTAGAGACCCGCGCCATGACCCACGGTTAAGATGGCAATAGAGACCAATCTCCCCTCCATCCTTTTATCAAGACACTTCCAGTTCCGGATGGCAGGGTTCTCAACAACCTCTGCGACTCAATCGGAATGCGAGAGACTGCGAAGGCGTTGCACTCATCGTCAGCACAGGAGTGGTTGCAACAGCATATGTGGCCCGCATCAATGTCTCCTACGAGACCCGCGAGGCCAATGATGATGAAGGTAAATCTCGCCGCAAAACTCCTCCCAAGGCTCAGTAAACTCAATTTGCAGGGGGGTTGCATCAACTCCTGCGAGCCAAACGGATTGCTGATCATCGACAAAGACGTCAAACTTACCATCAGCAAACAGAGTTCGCTTTCACCCCCGTGTTTCGGCACCAAACGCGAAGTTCGCTTTCAGCCCCACATTTCTGCAACAAAACGCGATGCTCGCGTTCACGAGCTGCGCGTTTCAGCGCCAAAATGTGAAGTTCGCGACCAGCCTCAAACTGTGCAAAAACGCGAGAATGCGCGACCCACGTTCAGCCTAAGGCCGCACCAGGACATGACCTTAGCGTGCGAGAGTCGCTGACAGTGTTAAAGGATGACCTTCGCGTATCTATTCAAAAAGCAGAAGACATGCGTTTAGCAGGAGGCTACGCCAGAATGAGATCATCGCGTTTCACTTCAGAAACGCGAGGTTCGCGTTCAGCCCCAAGAGGCCATATTCAAATATGAACTGAGAAGCTTCGTCCCATGGGTTCGAGTGCCATTGCGAGCAGTTCATCTCGGCGTGCTCTTTGATTGTCACTGCAACTTTCAGATGACTGAGCTGTCAGTTTTTAGCCTATAAGGCTTCAAACTCAAACTCCTCCAAGAGACGCAAACCTCGCGTTCTAATGTCAGACGCGGAGGTCGCCAGACGCAAACGTCGCGTCCTTTCTCAGTCAAACGTGGAGGTCGTCAGAAGCAGACCTCGCGTTCTAATGTCAGACGCGAAGGTCGTCAGACGCGGACCTCGCGTCCTTTCTCAGTCAGATGTGGAGATCATCAGAAGCGGACCTCGCATTATTTCTCAGACGCAGAAACACGAGCCTGAGTAGAAGGTTTGCTAAAACCTTGAAGGCCTTGGTCCCATCCTCTCCTCCAAAATCTCCTACCAAGTCTCTTCCATAGAATGGTAGGTCTACAAAATACAATCATTGCTACGTTAACACTATACCTCTGGTAATGAAAATTTTTAATACTCCCTATCGAGTACAAACTTTACTTGTCAACCCTATATGGAGTAGCAAGCCTTCAAGTCTGCCAGATTAACACTATACCTCTGGCACTTCAAACTTCACTTGTCAATTCTCATCAATAGAATGGCAGGTCCTCAAATTGCTCATGTCGTAAATCAATTTCTATCAAGTTTAATGCCACACCTCTGACAAACTACTGTTATGTTAATAATACACCTCTAACAGTGATTAAGTTACTGCTAAGTTCAATATTAAACCTCTGACTGTCACTTTTCCTCAGGCTTTCATATCGAAGCTGAGACGAGCGATGCTAAGTTTAATATCACACCTCTAGCATCCAATTCATTGTTAAGTTCAACAATACACCTATGACAATGACTTTCTCTCGAACTTCCGTATCGGAGTCGAGATGACCAATGCTAAGTTTAACATCACACCTCTAGCATTACCTCCACTGTCAAGTTTAACACCACCTATGACAGTGATATTTTCAGTCTCCCTAATGAAACTGAAGTTCTTATGGAGCTAAGTTAACAGTACACCTCTAGCTCACATCCTTGTCAAGTTAATATCACACCTCTGACATGATCAATCTGATCCGTTAAGATAATATCACACCTCTGACGATAAAGAAATATTTAGATCCCCGATGGGTCTAGCCTTACTTGTCATTCTCTTCAATAGAATGACAGGTCCACTTAAATTGCTTAAATCGCAAAATCTCCTGTTAT
>JAVJIF010023783.1:0-66534 GCA_038442645.1 Agave tequilana
TGACCCTATGACGATTTCGTCGATAGCAAATGATTGCTACTACTGGATGTATTTTTTTGTCTTCTTGAATCGGTTCCTCATCAAGTTAGGGAAGAATTCTGACATTTCCTTTTGATTTTCTTCTACAAGGCTGGGCTATCGATAGTTGTTTTTCCATTATGTTTGCAAAGGGGGAAAACTTAAAAAAAGGGTTGAGGAGCTAAATTACAAGTATTCTTAAAAAGATTACAAGTAGATCTCCTCAGAGATTCTGGAGAAGTGTGCCGATAGGAGTCTGGTCAGCGCGCGACCACTTTGTCCCTTTGACGATGCGAGCGATGAGATTCCTTCTCGCCTGGTTCGGGGATCAGAGAACAGAAGGTTGGTAGAACCCTCTTGCTGCTTCTCAAAATCGCCTTCAATAAGGAATTCCTTCTCGCCTGGTTCCGGAGATTCCTTGAGAAGAAGGACGATGTTAGGGTATCAGCACCCTGGATAGAGAAAGCAATTCTCTAAAAGGTCTCTGAATTTGAGAGCGCACGGTGCTTTTTGAAGAAGCCTCTGCTTGTGGAGTCCTCTAGTATATGTGCGTGGTCTCTCTCTCTCGATTGATCGATCTATATCTCGTGCTTCCGTATGCGTGTCTGTCTCCTTGTACCCTTGATGGCTATTTATAGGAGAGCAAGGGTATAATCGTCCCTTGAGGATATGAAACAGATTGAATCAAATCTGTTTAAATCTGAAAAGTAGCCTTGCTGCGAGGCTAAGATAGCTTCTGCGGAGCTAGAATTGGCAGGTCGGTTGATCCTCTTGATCTGTTTTGATCCTTTCCATATCGTTGGAAGATTTCCCCTGATCTTCTTACTCGTTTTAGAAGAGTCAAGAGATTGTGGCAATCAACTGCCAAATTTGATCTCTGATTTGATCTTAATTGGATTTGATCTGATTGGATCCGACCTCATCCGGAGATCTGATTGGTCAAAGGTTGACCGTGACAGATTCATAGCAGCGCTGCCCGCATTGAGCTCGTGGCGGAGCTAGAGGCAATTCTTGGCGAAGTCCGAAAAAAGGCTTTTTGGCGAAGCTGTCAGTTGGCTTCTTGGCGAGGCTTTGGATGGCTTCGAGGCGAAGTCGAGTGATATTAGCCTCTCAAACGAGGCTATCCCTTTGGGCTCATGCGATGCTAAGTGCTAGCACCTTAGACCTGCTGAGGTCTGTTTAGAAACAATCCGGGTTCACTGTCTGCTTGCTGGATCAGTGGAGTCCAAGTTGCTTCCTTGTCCCTTGGAGATGGGTGAAAACTGGTCTTCAGCTCGTCTGTCACTTGTCTTTTGTAAATGTCAACAAGTTTAGACATTGTTCAGACCAATAAGAATCTTGTCTTTTTTAAGTGTCAACAAGACCCCCTTCAAAGTTTTCGAAAGTCTGCAATGGCTCAGACTTTGAAATACTTTGAACTGCTTTGATCGGTGGTGTGTGGAGTATGAACGTCGCCATGATGGTTGAGTTCAGCTTCGCTTTAAATCCTGCTTTGGGATGTAGATTCGTCGAGGAATCATGTAGACTCGCGTCTGGGTAGCTTCGCAGCTAGTAGCCCCGCATCTGGGCTTCTGAAGATATGTTCGCTTGGGAGGGCATGTCACTTTCCCGAGATCAACTGCCGTGGCTGGTTACGAGGAGGATTACTCCTTTCTTCGAGCTGATCGAGGGAGATATTCTCCGATTTGCACGTTTCCGAGGGAGGATATTCCCTTTCTTCAAGGCGCCATAAGTGCCTTTATGAGGGAGACGTTTTCTCCCCTCGCACGGTTCCAAGGGAAGCCGTCCCTGTTCTCAAGGCGCAATAAATGCCTTAAAGGCGCTCGTGCTTCCACGCTTGAGGCGGCAGCGCTCAGGCCACGGGGCCTATAAATAGGACACTTGAGGTCCTCTGAAGAGAAGTGCTTTGCCTCTCTTCTCTTCTCTTGGTTTGAAAGAGATACTCAGATCTCTGAACTAGTGGGAATGCCCACTCTGGTCATTATCCGGCCAAGGACCGGTAAGTCTTGATCGTTCAACGACTTCACCGATTTTAGGGAATTCACCTCCCTTGATTTAGCTTTGGCAGCTGCTTCAGGGATTAGCTTCCCTTGTTCTCTATTTAACTGATCTGCAGAGAAGGATTTTGACATAGCTTCCCAGTGAAGCTATCATTCTGACTTGATCACAGAAAGATCATTGCATGTTGAGTCCGCTGCGCAGGCAGAACTTGGGACTTGGTCTCTTCAATAGTTGAGCCAGTCTTGCCATATAGGCGGAGCTAAGACTGCATCCCACGGGGTCAGCTGGCTAGCCATATAGGTGAGGCTTGGACTTGGCGTTTGTTGAGCCAGCCCATCAGTGCTGTGCAGGCGAGGCTTGTCCTCTGCTTTTACTGAAATTGGATTGCTTTGACCCAAAAGATTCTGATTTGCAGTCTTTCCTGTGCTTAACTGCTAATCTGTTCTGATTTTGCATTGCAGTGGGCTATGCTCGCCAATCTTGTGACTTGATGGAAGGAACCAAAAATTGCCTTATGCTTCCCCGGTTGAAGCTTTACTTTTAAGCAGGAGGAACAATTCGGGGCAGCTGGTGCGTGTCCCAGAGGCTATTGGCAGCCTCTTATACGAGATGATTCGTTCTGAGGTGAGGCTGGTAGCCGCTTACAGGAGATGATCCACTTCGGGGTAGTGGGCGTCACCTGTGAGATCACTGACATCATTACCAATTTTCATCATGGGTGATCTGGCCAGCTGGTGGCAACGTCCTTTGCCAATTTTTATAAAAGGACATCCAGCTTTCTGGTAGCAAAATCTGCCATTAAGCGAAGGATTACGGCCTTGTGCAGGAGGAAGGCCTCCTTTGTCCAGTCGGTTTGACTTAGAAGCGGATAAAACCACTTGTATGCTTTTTTGCACAAATTACCCTGTCGAGCAACTGGGTGTGTTGTATGAAACACAACTTGATGTAATATCAATGTACCCTTTTTTTTTAATCAATGAAAGTTCATCTTCTAATCATCTGATCTTCGCTTGCTTTCTTTGAGGGTTTGGCCATAGCGGGGCTAAACTGTATGCGGAGTTAAGGACATAGTCCTTTCTTTGAGTGATCTTCGCGAGACTGGCATGTCAGCGCCTTTTGAGAGGGCTAAGGTAAGCCTTTCGGCGAAGTCCTGAAGGATTGTGCGAAGCCCGCACTTTAACTTGTGGCGAAGTTAACCCTTAGCGGAATCGAAGCAGCGCTTCTCGGGAAGGCGCTTTGGCGGCGTTTCGAATTAATTCGAAACGGCGGCATACGCCCTTTTCGAGGCCTCGTTTCAGGCGCTGATTGGCCTATAAAAGCCCGATCGGGCTGAACAGGAAAAGATCTCCTTTTTCAGAGAAATTTCTTGACTTTCCCTCTTCCTCTTCTTTCTTCATTCAGAGAACTTGAGAACTCTTGCAGCTCTGCAATGGCGCCCAAAAGACGAGCGGGAAAGAAGAAGTGGCGACTTCTGCAGCGGAGGGTCCTCCTCCTCCGGTCATCGAGCGACCAGTCACCGGTAAGGGATTTTCCTATCTGATTAGAGACTGTGGTCTCTCTCCTTTGGAGCCGACATTTGGCGATTAGGACGATTGAATATGATCCGTCCTCATTAGGGAACTTGTTTCCTTGAACCTCCCTATTTTCCTTGCACAGGGGAATTAAGAACCGAACAGTTCTTCCTTAGGCTTCCGTACGAAGCCATTACTCGGGCCGTCTCCATCCTGTTGAGGAACAGGATATAGGTCTGTTCCTTCAGTCATGGCCACGAAGGGTGACTTTTAACCATGACGCCCTCTTGGTGACGTTAGCCCTTAGGGCTATACCACTTCCTGCTTAAGCGAAGTTGGTACTTTGGACGCCTTCTGCAAAAATGCAGTTTTATCCGCTAGATCAAGCTTCATCGAAGCTATCGCCTTGCTGGCCTTGCTCGCTGAGCGAGGCTATGCCTTAGTGAATTTTTATGTCTTCGTATCCACTTGATTGTTGAACTAATAATAGTTCATTTCTGTCTTTGCAGTGCATTACGCTCCCGATCTCCTGAGCAGTCTGTTTGGGCTGACTAGTGGAGCAGATGGTAACCTCAGCCTGCAATTCCATGGACAGGCTTCTTTGTTCAGTGAGCGGAGCTCCCTTGTCCGGGATACACTCATCCAAGGCGGTCATCCGCAGACCACGCGGAGTATCTTGACCACGGCTCCTCTTGAGGATATTGACCGTCAGACTTACAGGAAGCCCGACTTTATGTTCGGGGATGCCGCATCCGATCCCGATCGCCAGTTGCAGGCAGGCGAAGGACAATGGATCTTTCAACTGGATGGTGAGAAGTTTTACCTTCCGTCGACTAAGCGGCACTTTCCTCTATCTTCCTTTGTGAATGTGACTCAGGCTCGGAAGATGGTGTGGGGCGTAAGCCGAAGCGTCGAATCCGTCCATGTTGGGAGATTGACCTTTCAGTCCGGCTATTCAAGGGCGGGTCCTCCCCTCAGCATAATGGGGCTATACCCTGGGAAGGTATCGCGGGAACTTCCAGTGGGAGAGAACCCGGCTGTGGCGCAGACCTTTGGCACTCAATTCTGCGCAGTTGACGGGAACTACCCTGCCACTGACTTCAGGGCTCCCGGTTGGGTTCATCCTCCTAAGACATGGTGGGCGGACTTGACCAACTATATCCTCGCTCACTTCGAGGAGGACTTAGAGGAGCTGAATCTCTATGAGGCCGTCAGGGCGACCTGCTACGGCATTGAGATGAAGGTGGCGTGCTTCTACGCCATCCTTGAGTTGTACTGCCCGGCTTCGGGGACCTTCTTCACCCCGGTTGGCGAGTTGGGCATGGCTTTGCATGAGATGTGGGAAATCTCTGCTCTGCCTTTCGGGTCTCTTCCATACGAAGAGTACTTTCCCTGTGAGGCGGAGTTGGCTATTCTGGAGAAACAGGAGCCTGCGCTGCTCGAGACTTATCGGGAGTTGATGTGCCACTTGCATATCTGTTCCAGCATCCACGGTGGTGGCAAGGGTAGCTCGAAGAGCTTAAAGAGCTGGGGAAGTTACCTGTTCCCAGACATGAAGAATGCTCCTGAAGCAGCTCATCGCGGAGTTGCTGATGGCGATATAGTTGAAAGGATGGAGATGTGTCTCCAAAGGGATATCGTCGTAACAGAAGACGCTGGTCCCTATGAGAAGGGTGATACCCTTCGGAGCTTTCACCATCAGGCCCGTCGGCCTATGTCTCGAAAGGCGCTGCTGGCCGGTTTCTTAACCGTCTGGTTAAAGAAGTGTGTTGTGCCTTCTTCCTCGGGTGACATCGTCCATCCGAATGTTCTGCTACCCGCCGTTCGCTTGGCCCATGGCCACCGTCTGGGTCTTCTCCCGGCCATGGTGTGCTGTATTCAAAGAGGCCTTCGCGCATTAACGGAGGCTTTCTGCAGGCCGCCGGCGACAAGACGTGGGAAGAGTGCTATCCTTCCTTGCGATGGACCCAATCCTAGGGTGGGTCTGCCGTACACCTACTTGATGGCGTGGTTCGCCCTACACTGCCCTACTTTGATTGGAGCTGGGGAAGACCCTCCGCAGGGTGTTCGAACGGCGCTTCTCCGCCGATTCGAAGGTTGTTCTTGGATGAAAACCTACGTGGCCGAGGCCCGTAAGTTAGTGCGTCGTCATGACGCTTATAGCCTGTTCCGCTGTTTTCCTCGCATTCGGGGTGCAGGATACAACGAGGAATTCCGAGATGCGGAGTCAGGGCGGTCTCCCATGAGTCGAGGCGTTTTCGAGTGGCTGGTCAGCATCCGGCCCTCGCACTTGCTGTACAGGAGTGGGGATATCTGCTACCTGGAACCCTACGTCCCGAGTCGATTTGCCCGCCAATTCGGGTACGACCAGCTGTATGTGGGCAACCCCAATTCGGACCTGGCTTTCATGGGGAGTCTTATTGATGGGGCCCGTGCATGGCGGTTCTTCACTGCGGATGGCACTGGGGCGTGGCTACGCACGCCGCTGCAGGATCCCGGCCTCTCGACGACCCTGTGCTTTTGCCAGTGGTACGCGGCTTCCAACTCCACACCTCCTGGATTTAACGCCAACAGTTCGGGTGTGAAGTTAATCTCTCAGCGACTGAGGCGGAAAGCCTCTGATAAGAGAGAAGGCAAACGGGTTCGTGTCCCCGGCTTGGAAGAATTCATCGCTGTGGATGACAGCGAGGCTTCTGATGCGGGGAGTCCTCGCTTCGAGATGGGGGCTGGAGCTGATACTCCTGCGGCTGGCTCTGGTGTGGTGGGGACGTCTTCCCCACGACGTGCGGGAGGAGTGGAAGAAGAGGATTCTGACGTCCACTTCAAGAGAAAGCGGGCAGGTAGCGGATCTCGTAGGAAGTCATTGGCGAAGAAGCCCCGTCGCCAAGCTCCTACGATTGTCGTAGAGGGTTACCCCTCTACAGCGATTCCTCCTGCTGCCGCACTAGCAGCTGAACCGTCGGTCGCTGAACCGACTAGTGGTGAATTCGCTCCAGGTCTGGGTAAGGTTAACCTTGTTCATATAATACGCCTTTTTGTGCGTTCCCATTGACTTATCATCAATCCTTTTTGATTGTAGGAGCTGAGGCAGCTGGAGAACAAGGGGAACATTATGATCCCCTATTCACTTATGGGGCTGCAGCCGGTTCCCCTGCTCACTCGGAAGAGTCTGGGAGTGGCGCGGCTGATGTTGGTCCTTCAGGCGTTGGGACTTCTAAAAGAAGTCCTGAGGCGTCGAGCTCTATCGGGTGGTCTACAGGATATTCGGCAAGCGAAAGCGAGCCGGTTGTTCGTGCTGATTCAGGCAAAAATTTTCCGATGGAGCCCCTGGAGACCGGTGCGGCCGACGAGATGTTCGAGGCAACATCATCCTTTGGTATTGTCGTACCCTCTTGGCTTCTTCTGTATGTAGTGTCCCGACTAACTACAGTCTTGTTACAGGTGTTCGGCCTCAAGATGCATCAGCTTCAAGGGAGCCGGTAGATCTTCCTGAGGGATCGAGGGGTGACACGAGCACTTCGGCCACGGCGGATGCTGCTGTGTTGGACGCGCTGTATGGCGACCTTCCTTCTTATCAGCCTAAATTAGCTGAAAGACCAGGGGTTGAAGGGACGGCAGTCCCGGAGGTATCCTCACTCCCAATCACATCAACGAGTGAGGTGCGGACTGTTTTGCCGAGTGCGGCACTGAGGGTGATTGCAAACCCTACCTCTCCAACCCTGGTGGTTGAGCCTGCTGCTCAAGAGGTGGTTGCCAGTCCTACCTCCGCGGTGGCTGGCGTGCTGGTTTCGATGAGGACTCCGCCGAGATCGCCTTCGGCTAGTCCTGCTACTGTCAGTGTTCCCGCTGCTTCTTCTGCGACGGCGTCGACCAGGTTGGTGGACTATTCTGAGGTTGCCTCCCTGCCCGAAATGGCTGAGGCCGAGAATGATTACATAGGCGACCTGGTCGATAGCTTTTATAAAAGCTTGGAGCGAACCATCGTCCTAGTTTTGAAGGGCTCGCCTGTACCATTCTCAAAGCTGAAGGTGGTCCTCTCCCGTGACGTTGAGAGTATTCGGGACTTTGAGGGGTATCATCAGGCTGCTGCTTTAGAACTCCTGGTGGATGACCTTGAGAAGGCTGTAGAGGAGTGGCGCCATCTCTATCGCTCAGACCCGGCGTCCTTAGCTGACGAGCAGCTCGCTTGTCTTGTTGCCCGAAAGCACGAGGCCCGGCTTGCCGCTCAAGAGGCTGCTAAGGCCGTCTCTTCTGATTTGAAATCCTTGGAAACAAGGCAAGCGGAGGTTGGAAGTGCAATTGACGCCTCCACTAGTGCTCTTCTCGGCGCTGAGGATAAGATTGCGAAGGCTGAGGAAATGATCAGGAAAGCAAATCTCCTCTTATCCAAGGCCATACCGGTGCGTCTTGAGGAAACTGCGCGGCTCGAAGAGCTCAGAGCTCAGAGTGAGGAGTTTGCGCGGCAGGAGTTGTCACAGAGGGCAATTTTGGCGGAAGTTGAAGCTCGTCTGGCCCAGGCGGTGGACTTTGATGAGGCTGAGCTGAGGTTACAAGCGCTTGCCCAGGCTGCTGATGACAGGAAGACGAGGCTGAATGCCCTCGGAGAGCGGCTCAGATCGTACATTGTACGCTTGTAGGTCGTTGTATACGTGCCTCCATGTGTCCCCTATCTTTTGGAATTAATGGAAATTCTTTCTTTTGTTTTGGCTTCTGTCGAATCTCCAATCTTGTTCTTGCTTGAGGACGTAATCTTTGAGACGTGGCTATCCGTCGGTTCAGAGGTCGCAATGACATAACCGATTAAGACGTCAGCAATCTTGAGGTTAGCCCTTTGCAGGGCTGAAGGGGAGATACTTGCCTTTTGTAAATGTCAGCAAGCATCGGTGAGTCCTGTCTTTTGTAAGTGTCAACAGGCCCAAAGTTGAGACTTAGCTGTCTGCTGGTTCAGAGGTCGCAATGACATAACCGGTTGAGACGCTACTAAGCTCAATGGTAGATGAAACTTGGCTTCTGCCAGTTCAGAGGTCGTAATGACATAACTGGTTGAGAAGCCACCAAGCTTCAGAAATTGGTGATACTCGTCTTTTGTAAATGTCAATGAGTATCGAGACCTGTCTTTTGTAAATGTCAACAGGGCTCGGAATTGAGACTTACTCGTCTGCTGTTCAGAGGTCGCAATGACATAACCGGATGAGACGCCACCAAGCTTCAAAAATTGGTGATACTCGTCTTTTGTAAATGTCAACGAGTATCGAGACCTGTCTTTTGTAAATGTCAACAGGGCTCGGAATGAGACTTGTCTTTTTAAATGTCAACAAGCTCAAAATAGATGATACCCGTCTTTTGTAAATGTCAACGAGTATCGAGACCTGTCTTTTGTAAATGTCAACAGGGCTCGGAATTGAGACTTAGCTGTCTGCTGGTTCAGAGGTCGCAATGACATAACCGGATGAGACGCCACCAAGCTCAAGGTTGGTGATACTTATCTTTTGTAAATGTCAATAAGTATCGAGACCTGTCTTTTGTAAATGTCAACAGGGCTCGGAATTGAGACTTGTCTTTTGTAAATGTCAACAAGCTCAAAATAGATGATACCCGTCTTTTGTAAATGTCAACGAGTATCGAGACCTGTCTTTTGTAAATGTCAACAGGGCTCGGGATTGAGACTTAGCTGTCTGCTGGTTCAGAGGTCGCAATGACATAACCGGATGAGACGCCACCAAGCTCAAGGTTGCAATGGAGTTTTGGGAAAAGTCTCGTTTTCACGGGGAGAAACGAGGGAATCACTGTCATAGGTTTAGTGTTAACGTAACAGCAAAATGTATTTGTGGTCTTACCATTCTATGGAAGAGAATTGGTAAGTGACTTTGGAGGTCTCGTTCTCACGAGGAGAAATGAGGGGACTGCTGTCATAGGTTTAATGTTAACATAACAGCGGGATATATGTGGCCTTACCATCCTATGGATGAGAATTGGTAAGTGATTTTGGAGAGGGAATCAAATGGGAACTGGTCCCTTAGGATTTTTAGCAAATCCCCAGCTGTCAACGGGTTTGATATGCCTTTACCAACTACCGTTTGAATTGGGCTAGCCATGCTTTTCCCCTCAGCATGATGAGTTGTCGAGGACTTATGTTGGGCTTATAGGCCAACATTTTCCTCTATCCTTAATCGTTAAAGGATATTGGATTATTAGGTTAATGTCTGCATAACCTTGATTCCCCTTTAGGATAACCGGTGCGCGGCCAGGTTCCTGTTGGTTTTCGGCTGTATGACCTCACTTGGAGGAAGAGAAAGGCTCTCTTTGTGTGTGCTCCAGACACGGAGATCTTGATCAGAGGTGTAGTGTTAACTTGATCAAGAGAATGATCCTTGATTAAGGATAATACTTCTTTAAGAACTTGCCATTGATCGGCATCATGAGTAGGTCGCCCTCTGCAGTCGTGAGGCGGTATGCTCCATTTGAATAGACTGTTTCTATTACAAACGGTCCTTCCCATTTAGGCTGAAATTTGCCTTTGGTCTTGTGCGTCATAATCATCGGTCGTCTGACGGCTAAGACCAGGTCTCCTTTCTGGAAGACTCTCTGTTTGACCTTCTTATTGAAGGCTTTTGAGATTCGAGCTTGATATAGCTCAATATGTTGCTGCGCTTGGAGCCGCTTCTCGTCCAGGGCTTCGAGCTCTTGAAGGCGCAATCGATCATTGTCTTCTAATGTGCACTTGGTGGTCAGAGCCACTCGCAATGACGGCATCTGGATTTCCAACGGGATGACTGCTTCGCACCCATATACCAGAGAAAAAGGCGTATTGCCTGTCGGTGTCCGAACCGTGGTTCGGTAGGCCCAAAGACATTCACCGAGCTTTTCGTCCCAATCTCGCTTATTCGAGGAGACGAATTTCTTGAGCAACTTGATGATTGTTTTGTTGAATGCTTCCGCCAAGCCATTGGCAGCAGGATTATAGGCAGTTGAAGCCACATTCTGAATTCGGTATTTATCGCAGAACCGATAGAATACTTGGCTTATGAATTGGGGACCGTTGTCGTGGATGATCCGCCTAGGGACACCAAATCGATGGATGACGTGGTGCTTGATAAAGTGAACCACATTGGAGGTTTTGACTTCAACCAGTGGTATAGCCTCCGCCCATTTTGAAAAGTAGTCGGTTATTGCTAGGATAAACCGGTGACCTTTTGTCGAAGAAGGGCTGATTGGCCCTACGACGTCTATTCCCCATGCTTCAAATGGCCATGAAGCAGCAGTCGGGTGGAGCAACTCCGAGGGCTGGTGTATGAAGTCTGCATGAATCTGACATGCTTTACACCTTCGTGCATATTGGATGGCGTCGGCTATCATAGTTGGCCAATAATATCCTAGCCTATGCAACCTGTCTTTAAGCTTTGGACCTGGCTGATGAGCTCCACAAGTGCCGTCGTGCGCTTCTTTAAGCGCTTCCTGTGCCTCTGAATGAGAAAGGCAACGGAGGAGGACACCGTCATATGAACGACGGTAAAGTGTCTTCAGAGTCGGATCGTAGTAGAAACGGAGAGACCTTCGTCTGATAGATGCCGCTTCTTTAGGATTGTCTGGAAGCAGACCGTGCAAAGCGTAGTCGATGAGAGGGAAGCGCCAGTCTCTTGGTTCAAGATCCGTGGAGACATTATAGACTTCTCGAGTTCTTAGCATGTGCTTGAAGCATACAAGATGTCGAGTTGCGACTGTGAGGTGATACTCGGTGTCGGCTGGCAAGGCTAGCGTTGTTGCTAACGCAGCAAGAGCGTCCGCCTTGGTATTTTGAGATCGAGACACGCCCGATGTAGAAACCTTCAAATAGGTTAGCCAATTCGATGGCTGTATGGTAATAGGGCACCAAGTCCTCATGGCGGACTTCGTATTCGCCTTTAACCTGATTGATGATCAGTTTTGAATCGCCATAAGCTTCGAGGTAGCGTACCCCCATTCCATGGGCGAGCTGAAGACCAATGAGCAGAGCATTATATTCTGCTACATTGTTGGAGCACGATTCTGTCAGAGAAAATGCTCTGGGCAGGACATGATTCTGTGGGGAGATAAACACAACCCCCACTCCGGCAATAATCTTGCCTTTAGGGCCCATTCGCGATGCTCCATCAAAGAACATCTGCCATACTTCCTCTTCTGAGGTTGCATTAGACTCGAAGACCTCATCAGGGATGTCTTCGTGAAGTTTTGAATGCTCCGGAACTGGATGAGCAGCCAAGAACTCTGCAAGGGCCTGGCCTTTAACCGCCTTCTGAGGCGTGAAGATCATGTCGTATTGAGACAATAAAAGTGCCCACTTAGCCAATCTTGAATTCAATGATCCTGGCTTCGTCATAAGAAGACGCAATGGATTTACTCTGGAGATGACATGTATGGTCTGGCCGACCAAATAATGTCGTGTCTTCTGGACAGCGAAGACGAGAGCTAAACACTCTTTCTCGATAGGGTTGTAGCGAGATTCCGCTCCTATGAGAGTTCTGCTCAGATAATAAATGGCCTGCTCGTGGCCATTGTCGTCCTTTTGAGCGAGGAGGGCACCGAGGGAGTAGTCCATAGCCTTTACATAAAGCAGGAATGGCTTCCCTGATGTAGGGGCCACTAAGACTGGAGGCTTTGTGAGGTACCTCTTGATGTCTTCATAAGCTTCCTGACAAGCTTGATCCCATACGAAGGAAGTACCCTTTTTCATGAGCCGGGTGAACGGCTGACAGCGGCCTGAGAGATTTGCGATGAATCTTCTGATATAGGCCAGCCTGCCTTGCAAGCCTCTGAGCTCTTTGAGGTTCCTTGGCGGAGGCATGCTCTGAATAGCTTTGACCTTGTCTGGGTCAAGATGAATTCCTTTTGATGTGACAATAAACCCAAGGAATTTGCCGCTTGACACTCCCAAGAAGGATTTTGTCGGGTTCATTTTCAGTTGATGAGCCCGCATTATGTCGAACATCGTTCTCAGGTCGCGAAGATGTTCATTCTTGTTGCGGCTTTTGACGGCGATGTCGTCAACATAGCACTCCACCGTTTTTCGGAGATGATCGCGAAAGATCATACTCATTGCCCGCTGATAGGTTGCTCCGGCGTTCTTCAGTCCGAAGGGCATTACAGTGTAGCAGTATACCCCCAATGGTGTTCGGAACGAAGTATGCTTTTCATCGTCGGGATACATCTTAATCTGGTTGTACCCTGAAAAACCGTCCATGAAAGACATCCTTTCGAACCCGCATGTGTTGTCAATCATGACATCGGTGATGGGCAGCGGAAATTCATCCTTGGGACAGGCCGTATTGAGATCACGGTAGTCGATGCAGATCCGTATTTTCCCGTTCTTCTTGAGGACGGGGACTATATTAGCCACCCAATCTGGATGTTGCTCCTCCCGGACGAAGCCACATGCAATGAGCTTGTGAACTTCGGCTTCAATAGCTTCCATAATGTTCGGACGAAACCGACGTTGTTGCTGCTTGACTGGCTTGACGTCAGGCTTGATGTTTAGGCGGTGCATAGCGACCTGTGGATCAAGTCCGGGCATGTCTTCGTAGCTCCATGCGAAGACGTCTATATACTCTCTTACGAGTATTATCAATTCTTCCCTTTCTGTAAGTGATAGGCTTTCACTTATAAAGATGGGCTTAGGGTGGTCTTGACTACCCAAATTGACCTGCATCACCTTATCTTCAGTAGGTGGCTCGCGCAGTTCGAATCGTTTTTTCCATTGAAGGTCTAATTGCTGGGCCCATGGTTCCTCATCAGTGGCTTCTGCGGGCTCCAATTGACTGCTTGAGGTCATATTAGCAGTGAGGTCCTTGAACATTCCTCCTATGCTGATATCGGAGTCCCATTCGGAGGATGAAGCCGAATGTGATGGAGCTGATCCATCGTCCTTGGCTTGAACCGTTGCTAGCGATGTGGGCGTGACGTAACCCAACCCCCTGCGTGTACTATCATAGTAATTTGCAGGCTTCCCTTTAGGCACAAAGTTCCGCATCAAACCGCGCCGTCCTTTTCCGAAATTCAGGCCTGCTCCATGCTTCAAGTTGTACCCCATTTTCTTCATAATATGGCGCGCTGGCCGCGCGTAATGAAAGAATTGTGGAGTGTCTGAGTCTGAACTTGAATCTGTGACCACGGGTCCCCGTGGTTGGGTTTTACCGAAGATTATCGGTAACTGACCTTCTTTGGATGGCGGGATCACCAAGACAGCTCCTTCTGCGGATTCCATGGGCGTACTGGACGCACTTGGCTTGTGTAAAGGCATGTGCAGAGAGCTATCCGTAATGGATTTAATCGACCCAATACTCGCAGGATAATCGAAAGAAATATTATCATTAATTACCCATTCACCTTCATCCTCTGAAGGAGTATTACATAGGGGGTTATTGAGACATGCTATAACTGGTTCACCAATCAGAATGGCTGGCATGCCTGTTTCGGATTCTGAATCCGCCTCGTTGCCACTTTCATCATCGTCCGGCAACGATTCTTTAAGTGCTCCACCGGCCTCTTGATATAGGAGAGCGTCAGTGAAGTAGTTTTCCACTCCTTTGAATGGTTGTCTCTCAGCAAAGACAGTTCGTACTGTCGCATTATCTTCAACATATTTGAAGCATTGATGGAGGGTGGAAGGGACGATCCAGTTGGCATGGATCCATGGTCGTCCTAGCAGCAGGTTATATGATGTATCAGCATCAATGACATAGCATGTCACTTCTGACTTCAGACTCCCGATTTTGCAACGGAGTCGGATTTTCCCCAGTGGATGACTGCTCCCGGCGTTGAAACCGTATATTGTAGTAGTGGTTGCGGACAACCTGTACAATGGTATGCCGAGGAAGTAGAGAAGCCTTTTGGGGATGATGCTGAGTGCGGACCCCGGATCGACTTGTATTCTTTCAATGCATGTTGAACCGATATATCCGGTGTAGTACAGAGGTCGATCGTGCTTGTTATCTTTGAGAAGCATATCTTCCGCTGTGAAGGTAATAACGGGCACCTTTGATTGTGCATGATGACATTCTGGGCAGGAAGACTGAGCGTCATCATTAGGGATTTCAGGCATGCATGTCAGAAAGGATTCTGAATCGGCTAGCGCATCCCTGAGTGCTTCTCTTGTCTCTTTTGAGAGGCGAAGGAGCTCGTGTATAGTGATACGAGCTGGGATATTGGCCAGCTGAGCCAATATGTCAAACCGAAAGGGCGTATCAAACCCTTGGCCTGGTGGTTTCTTCAACACATGGTCGAATCGTACCTCCTTAGGCTTTTCTTTCCCTTTGGCTGGGATTGGAGTGGATGCTGGTACTTGTACTGACGTCGTTTGCTGTTGTATCTCGTCAGTAGACTTTTCATACTGCCTCAAGTATGGTTTTCCGGATCGGGTGCCCGTTTGTTGAGGCGTATCGGCTTGCGCTGCGCAAGCAAGCTTTTCTCCTTCTGAATCACTGAGGGAAGCCGATGTAAGATTGCCGTCGTCTGGCAGGATGGAGATGACATTGCAAGACTTGCCCTTTGAGTTGGGCTGCTTTGGATCCCGCTGTACGTCTTGGACGAGGTCCGGATGTATCCACATGACTTCCCCTGTCTCCAATGTTAAGGGAACAAGACCCTTATTATGTTGAGCTATAGCTGGAGGATGCTTGACTTCCAACCGTGACGCAGGGGCTGCATAAGTCCCGTCAGGAACTGTGATCTTTGGAGCTTTGCCGAACTCAAGAGTTACCATATTGGCAGTGACTTTCTTTTGCTCCGTCTTCAACGTCAGAACTCCGGCATCGACCAGGGCTTGTATTCTGTCCTTGAGGACATAGCATTTGTCAGTAGGATGGTGGATCATCCTGTGGTAGAGGCAGTATTTAGGGTCGTTTGTGCGCCCTATCTCATTGGGACGCCGAGCATCCGGCAGCTTCATTTTGTTCCCTTTGTGGAGCAGATGGAATATGGTGACCACCTGATCGTCTTTGAACGAGTACTGCTTTGGAGGGAACTTAGGTTCCTGATTGTCGAAGCCGCTCTTCTTGGCCTTCGACTGCACATCTCCGGATAGTTCCACAGACATAGTCTCTTTGCCTTTAGCTTGAGAAGATTGCGGTAGGTCGCTACGCCCTTTGCTGTTCATCCCCCACTTGCCTCTAGGGGCGGATGGTTCGAACTTTTTGGCCGACTTCTCGGCTATCTCAGCTTGTTCGACCAATTCTTTCCAGGTGTGGGCTTTGACAGCCCCCATGCGAACTTCTACTTGGTCTAGGAAGTTGTGTCTGCATGTCTGCAAGAGCATGGGTAATGGCATCCCTGCTGGGCACATCAAGGATAAGTTTCTGAACCGTTCAATGTAGTCACGGACAGATTCGCCCTTTCTCTGCACAGTGGAGAGGAGCTTGTCCATGGTCACTTCGGTATCGTCCTCATAGAAACGAGAGAGGAACCGAGTTTCCAGGTCGATCCAGGAGTTGATAGAGCCCGGGGGAAGACTGCGAAACCAGTCAAATGCCACCCCCTTTAAGGTGCCAATGAACAGCCTAGCCATGACGGCGTCATTGCTTATAACATTACCAGTCTGAGACCGGAAATAGTAGATGTGTTGATTTGGCGAGCTCTTTCCATCATAGGTATGCAGCGTTGGCGGTTTGAACTTCGGTGGATATGGCACCGAATCCCACTCCAGCGGATAAGGACGGACTGCCCCTACCTTCTTTAATTCATCCCTCTGAGCTAGGGATGCGATTTGAGCTTGGAGGCCCTTAAGGACTTCGGTGTCTAAAGAAGAACCCTCCTTGGATTTCTCCGGCTTTGGTTGCTCATTGCTGAAGTGTTCCTCCTCATCGTGATTGCTCCCGGCATCATTGTTATTCCGGTTATTGAGGAGTCGAGCGAGCATCTGCTGAATATTGTCCAGGGCCTCTTGCTGAGTTCTGAAAGTTTGCTCCTGAGCTTCCAGGCGCCGACGAAGATCGTCGTTGACGTTATCAGCCATATTGACTGATGCTCTGTCTGTTCGCACCGAACTGACTGTCGCCGAAGAGGCGTACCCACTATCTTCATCTTCTTCGTCCGATGATTGGAGTGATCTCCTGGGCTCTGGCGGGGCTAGGGCCGTCGAGGAAGAAGGCTGTTCATAAGTGTGGGGTATCGCCACCCTGGATCTGGTGTTTCGGAAAACACCTTCCTCATGCACCAAGACTTCGCCTAAGCCTGGGCTGTAGTCTGGATCTGGGGACTCTTGTCCTCTTCCGGTCATGTTGACGGATGCCGAGGGTAGATCTCGCGAGATGCTCCTTTTGCGATGTTTCACCGGGACTTGTACCGATAGTCGATCAAAAGCTGACCGTCGTCTTGGAGGCGTGGTGGAAGTTGGTCCCAGCCGGCAATGGACCGAGTGGAGTGTCACCAGCTGACATCCCACTTGTTGACAACAGGGGGAAGAGGTTTGTCTATCTGTCAACAATTTCCTCAAATCGAACCCGGTTGGGTCCCTGCAATCGAGCGCGAAGGCTCTTTTGGGTCGCACATAGGGCGATGTCCTGCCTCCTTTATCCCTGTAGATGGGATTAGCACTGAATAGTGCTTTGGTTCTAGCTTCGCCATTAGACGCGAACTTAGTGCTTGACGCACTGGAAAGCGGAGCACGCTGCGGTGCTTTACCCGCTATGCTGCTGCGAAGGCAATTAGCCTTAGATGGTACTTTGGCTTCGGCTTTGCGGTCATGAACCCTGCGCGTACTCTGTGGTACAGTAGCTTCGCTCATGAGAACGAGGCCGGCGCGAGGCATCGCTGCCCTTGAATTGGACGACGGTATGATTGCCGTCGTAACTTTATGATTGGAGCAGACAGGCATCTTGCCTTTCTCTTCACGGGAGAGGCACGGTTTAGGCGTTGCTACGCCTGAAGCTTCGGCTGAAGACTTCTGTTTAGGCTTCCATACCCGCCTTGGCAGAGGAGACTTAGGTTCGCAAAGAACCTGATTAGCCACACACGAGGCTGAGGGGTGTTGGCAGAATTCTGCTTCCGGTTTCTGATTTGAAACCTTGGTCGTGGAGACCTTCCTATGCTTCCGTGCTCGAAGCATTGGGCCACCCCCAGAGAGGACTTCTTCAAATCTTCCTTGATCGAACTGAACCACCAAGTTCTCGCAAGTAAAGGAATCAGACTGCGGACGTGCTTCCTTGTTGCGCCAAATAACCGCAGTAGGTCCGTAGAGAACCTTTTCAGTCTCCGCAGAGACTTTCCTTGAAGATTTAGCCAGAGGGGCTCTGGCTGCACCGGCTTTTCTGAATTCAGAGTTAGACCCGAAGGTCTGTTCTTCGCATTGCGACACTTGATTCTCGGCAGTGGAGAATTTCTTCCCCAGCGGAGTCGCCATCTTGTTTTCCATTATGTTTGCAAAGGGGGAAAACTTACAAAAAAGGGTTGAGGAGCTAAATTACAAGTATTCTTAAAAAGATTACAAGTAGATCTCCTCAGAGATTCTGGAGAAGTGTGCCGATAGGAGTCTGGTCAGCGCGCGACCACTTTGTCCCTTTGACGATGCGAGCGATGAGATTCCCTTCTCGCCTGGTTCGGGGAATCAGAGAACAGAAGGTTGGTAGAACCCTCTTGCTGCTTCTCAAAATCGCCTTCAATAAGGAATTCCTTCTCGCCTGGTTCCGGAGATTCCTTGAGAAGAAGGACGATGTTAGGGTATCAGCACCCTGGATAGAGAAAGCAATTCTCTAAAAGGTCTCTGAATTCGAGAGCGCACGGTGCTTTTGAAGAAGCCTCTGCTTGTGGAGTCCTCTAGTATATGTGCGTGGTCTCTCTCTCTCGATCGATCGATCTATATCTCGTGCGTCCGTATGCGTGTCTGTCTCCTTGTACCCTTGATGGGCTATTTATAGGGAGAGCAAGGGTATAATCGTCCCTTGAGGATATGGAAACAGATTGAATCAAATCTGTTTAAATCTGGAAAGTAGCCTTGCTGCGAGGCTAAGATAGCTTCTGCGGAGCTAGAATTGGCAGGTCGGTTGATCCTCTTGATCTGTTTTGATCCTTTCCATATCGTTGGAAGATTTCCCCTGATCTTCTTACTCGTTTTAGAAGAGTCAAGAGATTGTGGCAATCAACTGCCAAATTTGATCTCTGATTTGATCTTAATTGGATTTGATCTGATTGGATCCGACCTCATCCGGAGATCTGATTGGTCAAAGGTTGACCGTGACAGATTCATAGCAGCGCTGCCCGCATTGAGCTCGTGGCGGAGCTAGAGGCAATTCTTGGCGAAGTCCGAAAAAAAGGCTTTTTGGCGAAGCTGTCAGTTGGCTTCTTGGCGAGGCTTTGGATGGCTTCGAGGCGAAGTCGAGTGATATTAGCCTCTCAAACGAGGCTATCCCTTTGGACTCATGCGATGCTAAGTGCTAGCACCTTAGACCTGCTGAGGTCTGTTTAGAAACAATCCGGGTTCACTGTCTGCTTGCTGGATCAGTGGAGTCCAAGTTGCTTCCTTGTCCCTTGGAGATGGGTGAAAACTGGTCTTCAGCTCGTCTGTCACTTGTCTTTTGTAAATGTCAACAAGTTTAGACATTGTTCAGACCAATAAGAATCTTGTCTTTTTTAAGTGTCAACAATAGTGAAGCCACAACTTCTTCTCATATTGAGGAGATGATTCAAGAGCTGGCCCAGTAGAGGGCCTTGAGGCTCCTGTTACCGGAATGCCTCAAGAAGTGCGACCGTCGAGGTCAGGGAAGCTTTAACCCCACACGACCTATCCAGGAATTTGCCGTCTTTAGATCCTCAACTTGGTAAGAGAATGCTGACGCATTGGATATTCTCATTTTTATTGTTATCACTGACATTTTAATGGTGTGCTTTGCAGAGAGCACTGGTAGCTCAAGTAGAGGGTCCTGTGGTAAGTATTGGTGCAGAAGTAGCACAGTTCAAACTTCGCCGGGGAACCAGTGCCATAGGGTTTGCTGTTGCTTCTGTTGCAGTGGAAGCTGCTACGACAATAACTGTCCCGGAGGTATTGGTAACTACCTTAGTATCTGATGATCCTATCATCGGCCTTACCCCTGCGCAAGTTGAACTGATTCCCATCTCTCATCCTGTCGTGAAAAGGGGGTCCGGGAGTACACCAGCAAGGTTATCTCTAGCTAACGACATCATGGAAGAGCTAGCCCGTCAAATGGTGCAACAATTTTTTACTTCCATGAGGTCCTGTGTTGACCTGATGCTTTCTGGGGGGCAGTTCTTTTGAGTTTGCCCGAGTACTTCTCGAAAATCAGATCGAGAACATTGGTCATACTGGGAATCCTTCGCAGGCTAGGGCGTGCTGGTACTGGTTGAGCAGCTGGGGAACCACCTGAAGGAGCTCAAGACTCTGGAGAATGCGGCTCAGTAGATGAGGCTTGGACGACACTGAGTAAGCTTCTTGCTGCTCAAGAACATCAGTGAAAGGAGATGGAGGAACAAATAGCTGAAGAGGCCCGCCATCTCCAGCATTTCCAAGCTTACCACCAAAGATTGATTGGCGATTCCAAGGAATCTAAAATCGTCATACAGAGTGCAGAGTAGGTTATTGCCACTGCTCGAGTTACCATTGCCAGGGCGTAAGCCTTGATCGAGACCAATGAGCAGAAACTTATTGCTGCTAGAAAAAGGCTGGAGGAGCTGGAAACTGTCAGGACACAGGTTAAAGAAAACTCTCTGCTCATTTCTCCAGATTGGAGTCTCTTCAGGCGCAACTGGCTACGAAGAGATTTTTATTTGAGGAGGAGCTGCGGGTCCAAGCTCTGGTGGAGGCTGAAAGAGCACGTCATCACGAGATGCATCGCCTCTGGGAACAAATCTGTTCTTTGGCGAAGCAGGATTATTAACCTTCTTCTCCTTTTTGTATTGTTCACCCCTTTTTTTTAACACTTCATTTGTCAAGAGTGTCTGTATTATTTTTATCATTTTTGAATCAAATAATAAAAGTCTTCAAAGTTTTGTTTCATCTTTATCCTTTCAAATTCTTTGCTGGCTGTAGATGAACTCAATTTTCATAACCGTAATCCTTAACTGTTTGTGAAAATGCAGTCTTTAGTCGACAATGAATAATAAACTCAGGCTGAATTGAGTTCTTGAGCGAGACGCGGATCTCATTTGTAGTGGAGACGCGATTCTGGGAAACGCGACTCTGACTCGCTAACGGAGACGCCGTTCAGGCTCACTAAGGAAGACGTACGAACCTTTCTTTTTGATAAGGATGCGGCTTTATGGAAGGACGCGGATCCATGGACTCGGTCCTTGATTCTGTCAGGATGCGGCATTCAGGATGCAGTGGAGACGCGGTCATAGGCTCCTTAAGACTGACGTGTAGATCTCAGCTAGTTGATGGGGACATGGCACTGGCTTAATAGAGACGCAGCTCTGGTCCTTTGATAGGGCGCAGACTCAGGCTGTGCTGAGTTTATGATAGAGCTGTGACGTTCATCTTATAATGGAGGCGCAGTTCTGGGCTCCTCGAGAATGACGCAGGTTCTCTGGTTGTTGAGGACACAAACTTCAGGACACAGCTCTTGTGAATTAGTGTGAACTCAAGACGCAATTCGGTGGACCCAGCTTGCTGAGGAAATACGACTTTGGACCACTTCAGAAGACGCGATTGTGGCCCCTTCAGTAGGAATGAAAGGAATGCAGCTTTCGGGTTCATGAAAGGACGCGACCTTTGAATCTACGCCTGACGCAGCCTCCTAAGCGTTACATGCAGCCCGTCTTAAAGATCTGGTTGGATCTTAAATGTCAAGTCGGCGTTGACTATTGGGACTTGTGTCCTCTGATGTTTCTCGAAGTGGCAATCCACGCGTCAGCTCCTTATTGGGCTTTGACGTTCGTGCAGGAATTAAGGATGACAGCTTTAATTTTTACGCCATTAATTGTAAGCCTTATGGATTGCCTATAAATAGGACTCATTCCCTTAACAGTCCATTACTTAAACTGTTTTCCTTAGAGCATGCGCTCTGAGGGTCTTCGTCTTGACTTGTCCTTCTTCCCTTTAAGAGGATATGTTCCAATGAACAGTAAGAACTCAAAGCTTTCATACTTTCCTTTAATTTTTTCCAAAGATTATCGTGTCAAATGATTTCAAGATCAAAACGCATCACTTTAAGTACCTTTTACGATTGCGCTTTGATGCATAAAGTTCAACCTCTAGAGGGTTCTCCTTCGGGTAAGAACCGCTTGTCGCCATGAAATACTCAGTCCCGCTGAGTTTCTGTTTTCTTGCCCCTCAAGGAGATTCGATCTCTTGATCTTCTCTGGAAGTCTGACTAATGCGCCTGTTATTCGGAAGTCGCATCTTTTAGACTTCTTGATGAAGCACGAGTCGATTGACTTTAGATTTTAACTCAAAATCCTTTGAATGTGAGTGTGATGAACTCTGTACTTGGATCTTGAGACGCGAGCTTTGTACACAAAGCCCGCGTTTGAGGTTCTTGATTTAAAGAATCTTAATTCTTTCGAGGCCCTTGGATTTGGATGTGGAAACTCCCGTTTCTCAAACGCGGGTATGGCGACTTCTGCGTCTGGTCTACCATGAGTCTTGTATTTTAGATGCGGGTCTGAAACCAGACCGCGTTCAGATCTGTGTGCGTCTGAAATCCACAACTTCAACCGCGTCTGCTCCTAAACTTTTTTGTTTCTAACTTAACAGAATTTTAGGCCTTCTGCACCGGTCATCCCCGCGTCTGAAGTTTACAACTACAATCACGTTTGCCCTTCAGCTTTCTGTTTCTGTCTTAACAGAATTTTAACCTTCTAGTTTTTGTTCTTGCAGGAAGTTTTAGTCAGTCTTTTGCATCTTCGATGGGCCCTTGGGAGAATATTTCGACTAGCGAACTTGTTCGATGGTTGAGCACTGAAGAAATCAAGGCTCCTGTTCATGGGCGAGGAGGATTTGCATAACTGATGACATCCGTCAAGACATTATTGGTCAGGATGCACTGGCAGTGCCTCCGGGTTTGTCATGGTCACAGTGGGTATAGTGGTGGGTATGGTCCTCTTGCAGGTCACGGGAAAGAGGACGTCACCTGTAAGGTCTCGGATCCTCCCTTCACCAATCTTACCCCAGAAGTGACATCGATGAAAAACCCATATTCATTCGATGCCTTTCTGGTGGTGGAGATGTTCATCAACGAAGGATTACGACCCACACCAGTTGATCGGGTGGAATCAGAAGGTTCTGTTGTATTTCGACCTCAAGAAACACTATTGTTCTTGGTCGGCGATGGGCTTCTTCAATGTTTACATCAGCATCATGATGTAACCAACATCCGATCATCTCAACAGTGCTCAACCCTTCTTCGGTGCTCTTTCAAACATCTTATATTTGGAGTAGTGTAATAACTTAAGGAGTGAGTACAACCTTTTACTGAGAGAGAGGGACTTCTTTGTGCTCCTTTATTGTAACACCCAATCTTATTGTATAAGAGAGTATCACTTTCATATGTTTGAATATAAATAAAAGTAACACTTTTTCTTGTCTTCTTCTATTGTCTTGAATTCCTTTTTCGCATTGAAAATCAGACAAATAGAAGTAAAGGATCTTTGACTTGCTAAAAATATGTGATAATCTTAACGAGTCAAAGTTTGAGAAAAATCTTATTTCAAAAATTTAAGAATGCTGTCAGAGGTGTGATATTAACTTGATAGGAGTAAGATGGTTCTTGTGGACCTGCCAATCTATAAATGAGAATGACAAGTGGAATTTGTACCCCCACGGAGGATGAGTTTTCATTAGAGGTTTGGTATTAACTTGACTAAGACCCAGCTGGGGATTTAATGAAAATACTGTTAACAGTGTAATGTTAACCTAACAATATTTTTAAGTGGACTTATTATTCTGTTGACAAGAATAACAAGTGAGATTAGACTCGCAGGGAATCTAGGAGAACCTTTACCGTTAGAGGTGTGATATTAACTTAACGAGTTGAATTAAATCTTGTCAGAAGTGTGATGTTAACTTGATAAGGGTGTGAGTCAGAGGTGTGATATTAACTTAACACAGGAGTGTTTCAGCTTCATTTGGGAAAACTGAAAGTGTCACTATCATAGGTGTAATGTTTAACTTGCAGTGAGGGTAATGCTAGAGGTGTAATTTTGAACCTGGCATTGGTCATCTCGACTTCGATAAGGAAGTCCGAGGGAAAGTCATGGCCATAGGTGTATTGTTGAACTTAGCAATGAACTAGACGCTAAAGGTGTGATGTTAAACTTAGCATCGCTCATCTCATTTTTGATATGGAAGCTTGAGGAAAAGTAACTGTCAGAGGTTTAATATTAAACTTGGCAGCAACTCAATCACTGTTAGAAGTGTAGTGTTAAACTTAACAGTAATTTATTAGAGGTGTATTGTTAACCTAACAGTAGTTGATTTGCGATATGAGCAATTTGAGGATTTGTCATTCTATTGATGAGAATTGACAAGTGAAGTTTGAAATGTCAGAGGTGTAATGTTAACTTAACAAATTCGAAGACTTGCTACTCCATGTAGAGGAGAGACAAATACGGCTTGTACTCGCTAGGGAGTATAAAATTTTTTTTATTGCCAGAGGTATAGTGTTAACGTAGCAATGATTGTATTTTATGGACCTACCATTCTGTGGATGAGAATTGGTAAGGGATTTTGGTGGAAAGAGTGGAATTAAATCCACTAGGATTTTTAGCAAACCCCCAGCTATCAACAGATTTGGTGTGCTTTTACTAATTACCGTTTGAGTTAGACTAGCCATGCTATTCCCCTCAGCATGATGAGTTGTTGAAGACTTATGTTGGGCTTAAAAGCCAACATTTTTCTCTATCCTTAGCCGTCGGAGGCTTCGGATGTTAATCAAGAGAGCAGCTAATACTAAAACCCAAGTTTCGCATTTTGTTTCTTTCTCAATATTTATATCATGCATCATGATGCAGCCAGTGCTCAATTAGTTTGACGCTGATCTACTGTGATGTGATCTAGTAAAAGAAAGAAGCTCTTCTTGGATCTGGAGTTTTGATCAGAGGTGTAATATTAACTTGATCGGAGAAAGAGTGCTATCAAGGGTAGTATTTCTTCAAGAATCTGCCGTTGATAGGCATCATGAGTGTATCACCGTTTGAGGTTATGAGGCAATATGCTCCATTTGCGTAGACTGACTCCACTACAAATGATCCTTCCCATTTGGGTTCAAATTTTCTTTTGTCTTATGTGTCATTACCAGGGGTCTTCTGACAGCTAAGACAAGGTCACCTTTCTTGAAAGTTCGCTCCTTAACTTTCTTGTTGAAGGCTCTGGTAATTCGAGCTTGGTAGAGCTCAATTTGCTGCTGGGTTTGCAGACATTTATCGTCTAAAACCTCTAGTTCTTGGAGTCGCAGTCGATGCCTCTCCTCATTTGTCATCTCTGCGGTCAGGGCGACATGTAGAGATGGAATTTAGATTTCTAATGAAAGTACGGCTTCAAACCCATATACCAAAGAGAATGGTATAGCTTTCGTTGGAGTTCGAACTGTCGTGCGATAGGCCCATAAACATTCACCTAATTTGTCGTCCTAATCACGTTGGCTTTTCGAGACAAATTTCTTAAGAAGCTTACCAATAGTCTTGTTGAAAGCTTCTGCAAGGCCGTTAGCGGCTGGGTAGTATGCTGTTGAGGACACACTCTGGATCCTGAACTTGTTGCAGAACCTCTGAAAAGCTTGACTGACGAACTGGGGCCATTGTCATGGACAATTCGCCGGGGCACACCAAAACGGTGGATGACGTGATGTTTAACGAATTTGATTACATCAGAGGTCTTTACCTCCCTCAAAGGGATAGCTTAGGCTCATTTAAAGAAGTAATCGGTTATGGCTAAGATGAACCGTGTCCTTTGGATGATGGCGGGCTTATAGGGCCAACTACGTCCATCCCCCACATCACAAATGGCCAGGTAGAAGTTATAGAGCGAAGATACCCTAGCGCTTGATGGATGAAATCGCCATGAACTTGGCAGGCATGACATCGTTTGACATAAGTGATGGCGTCCGGGATCATCCTGGGCCAATAATATCCTAATCTTCAGAGTCGATCCCCAAGCTTTGGACCAGGTTGATGAGCTCCACACATACCATCATGTGCTTCTTGGAGTACTTCCTGTGCCTCTTTTTGTGATAGATAGTGGAGAAAGATCCCGTCATGCGATCAACAATACAGTGTTCGCGTGACCGCATTATAATAGAATTTGGGGGCTTTCCTCCTAATGGCAGCTGCTTCTTTGGGATTATCAGGGAGAATGCCGTACAAGGCATAGTCAATGTAAGGGAATCGCCAATCTCTAGACTCTGGACCGGCTGACGACTCAAGAGCTTCTTTGACTTGACAATCTCCTATCGGCTTGTGGTAATCTTCAAAAGCGAATCTTGGGCAATACAAGTCGTGACTGTAAACAAATTTTTTCTCTACTACTCCAGCTGAAAGGGCTAAAGAAGCAGCGAGAGATGCCGGCGCATCTGCATGCGCATTTCGCTGGCATGGTATGTGGTCGATGTAAAAGTTTCTGAAGTTTTTGGCCATAGAAATAGTTGTGTTGTAATAGGGTATTAAGTCTTCATGTCTGACTTCGTACTCCCGCGAACTTGGTTAACGATGAGTTTAGAGTCACCGTATGCCTCGAGATTTTAACGCCAATCTCATCGGCGATTTGCATTCTAATCAAGAGGGCATTGTATTCCGCTACGTTGTTGGAGCAGGGCTCAGTTAATGAGAAAGCTTGAGGAATCACATAGTTCTGTGGGGAGACGAGTACTATCCCTACTCTAGCTATGACATGCCTTTGCGGACCTGTTCTTGATGAACCATCAAAGAAGAGTTGCCACACTTGTCTTTCAAAAGATGTCTGGGTCAGACAAACTTCAGCGACCTCATCTGGGAGATCCTCGTAAAGTTTGGTTGGCCTCAGATCTGGATGCTCAGCCAGGAAATCCGCCACCGCTTGTCCCTTCACGGCTTTTTGTGGTAAAAAACGCATTTCATATTGGATAGCAGTATGGCCCGTTTTGCCAATCGCCCGTTTAATGACGATGGCTTTGTCATGAGTAACCTCAAAGGGTTAACTTTTGATATGACGTTTATAGTCTGGCCTACAAGTAGTGTCGCATTTTCTGGACAGCGACCACCAATGCCAAACATTCCTTTTCGATCGGGTTGTATCGATGTTCGGCCCGATCATAGTCCTACTCAGATAATAGATTGCTTGTTTGTGTCCTTGATCATTATCTGGGCTAGTAAAGCTCCTAGAGAATGATCCATCGCTTGGACGTATATTAGGAAAGGTTTTCCGGACACCGGCACTGTAAGGACCGGTGGTTGCGTGAGGTATCGTTTGATCTCCTTGAACGCTTGTTGGCAAGCATCATCCCAAATGAATGAGACACCATTTTTCATCAATTTGGTAAAGGGTTGGCATCTTCCAGAGAGGTTTGAGATAAACCTTCAGATGTATGCCAGTCGTCCTTACAATCCCCTAAGCTCCCTGAGGTTCCTTGGAGGTTGCATCTCCTGGATAGAGTGAACTTTTTTCGGGTCTAAATGAATTCCTGTGGAAGTTACCACAAACCCTAGAAATTTGTCACTGGCCACCCCCAGGAAGGATTTGGTGGGGTTCATCTTCAACTGGTGTGCCCGCATGATTTCGAAGATTGTCTTCAGATCGGTTATGAGATCACCTTTGGTGCGGCTTTTCACTGCAATGTCGTCAATATAGCATTCCACTGTTTTACGTATGTACTCGTGAAAAATGTATTCATAGCTCTCTGATATGTGGCCCCCGCATTCTTCAGTCCAAAGGGCATGACAGTATAGCAGTATACCCCTAGTGGTGTCCTGAAAGAAGTATGTTTTTCATCATCAAGATACATTTTTATTTGATTATACCCTGAGAATCCATCCATGAAGGATATTCGCTCAAACCCGCATGTGTTGTCAATCATGACATCTGTGATTGGGAGGGGAATTCGTCTTTGGGGCGGCCTCATTTAGATCATGGAAATCAATACAAATCCGGATCTTTCTATTCTTTTTGGCAATGGGGACGATATTGGCTACCTAATCAGGATGTTGCTCTTCCCTAATGAAGCCAGAATCTATGAGTTTTTTGACTTCTGACTGGATTACTTCCATTATTTCTGGATGACCGTCGCTGCTGCTGTTTGACTGGCTTCACGTCTGAATTAATGTTAAGGCGATGCATAGCCACTCGAGGATCAAGGCCAGGCATGTCCTCATAATTCCAAGCGAAAACATCTATATACTCTCGCACAAGAGATATTAAATCTTCTTTCTCGGAGGATTATAGGCTTTCGCTTGTAAAGATGGGCTTAGGATTAGCCTCATCTCCCAGATTAATCTGGGTAACTTTATCCTCTGTGGGTGGCTCGCGCTGTCAAAGCGCGTATCGCAGAGAGTATTTAGGTGTTTAATCCAAGGATCTGTATCAGACTGGATCATTTCTTCACCTCTGTCTTCAGTTGGCTCGCTGAAACCATATATACTGAAAGTTCTCCGAAGAGGTTGCCAATACTAACATCTGAGTCCCACAATGACGTGCCAGATGAATAGTCATGGTATAGTGACTCTTCGAACTCAGAGGCTAACAGAATTGGGGTTGACACATAACCCAAACCCCTGCGAGTTCGATGGTAATAATCAAGGGATTTCCTTTTCAGAACGAAAGACCGGAGCAGTGTTCTTCTTCCTTTGCCGAAGTTTAACCCAGGACTGTTTGTCAGATTATACCCCATGCTTTCCATCATTCTGAGTATATTTGGCTTATAATGAATGAACTAAGGAGGTTCATTCTCGCTTACTGACTCTTCACGAGACATCAGGTCGGACTTGATTTGTCCGAAAAGGATTGGTTTTTGGCCTTTCCGTCTAGCTGGGACCATGAATACTGATTCTTGCGCATCACCGACAGCTTGGTACGTTTTGAAGGATGACTTCACTGATTCATGCAATGATGTCAAAGCATCCATTGCCGACCAGGGGTCATTATCTACTTCGGTACTAGTGTCTGATGACACTGAATCAGAAGCGAACACAGAAAAGTAAGCCAAATTTAATTCTTCATTAATATACCACCCGCCTACATCATTGGTGGTGTTATTAACATCGAGCTTATTAATGCTCGTTACAAGTGGATCTAATTCCCATATGCACTCTTCTTCCACCTCTGGCTCGGTGTCTGCTTCATTACCAGAGTCTGGTTCCTCTGGTTGTAGGTTCTTGTTTGTTCCCAGAGAGTCCTGGTACAGGAAAGAGTTTGAGAAATAGTTCTCTACCCCCTTGAACGGATGCCTTTCAGTAATCAACGTTCATACCTTTTCACTTTTGTCGATGTATTTCATAACTTGGTGGAGAGTGGAGGGGACGATGGAATTACGATGAATCCATGGTCGTCCAAGCAGCAAATTGTATGAAGTGTCGGCATCGATCACATAGCACGTCACTTCAGACTTTAAATCCCTAATTTGGCATTTGAGCTTGATCTTCCCCATTGGGCGCGTACCATTAGCATTGAAACCATAAATGGTAGTCTGGGTGGCGCTCAATCGGTGAGTAGGAATCCCTAAATGTTGCATGACCTGGCGAGAGATAATGCTCAACGCGGATCCTAGATCTACCTGAATGCGGCTTACTTCAGACGATCCAATATACCCTGTGAAGTATAAGGGACGATCATGTTTCCCCTTAACCTGCATATCATCTATCGTGAAGGTGATGCAGGGAGCATTTTGGGAGGCATGGAGGTAATCTTCTACATCTTCCTCCCGTGGTCCAACCGGTATCTGGGTCATGAAGACCTCGGCATTAGCTAGAGCCTATCAAAGCTTCTCTGGTTGACTTTGATAGCCTCAAGAGCTCGTAAAGAGTGATTTGGGCTGGGACATTGGCCAGTTGAGCCAAGACGTCAAAGCGGTAAGGCGTTGTGGATCCTTCCGCGTTATCCTTTGGGAGGGCTTTAGAAAACCGAAGCTCTTTCTGCTTCTCCACCAGTTATTTCGTGGAGGGCTTGGCTAACTCTGTAGTGGGTTTAGGAGGGGTTGCCACCATTTCGTCATACTTTTTTAAATATGACTGACCCGAATAAGTTTCTGTCATGAGTGGTTGATTAGGTTCTGCGGTGAGAACTATTGTTTCCTCTTCTGAATCAGTTAGTGAGGGAACAAAGGTTTCTGCTTCTCAGGAAGAAGGGCACACCACATTACAGGACAAAGCTTTCACTTTGCCTTTGGATCTTCTGCTGGTAACAGTGGTCCATTGCTGCCATCCACAAGGTCGGGATGAACCCACATAATTTTTTCCTGAGGTGTGGGGACAGGTACAAGACCCTTCTCTTGTTAATGGTGAGGGTCTATATTGATCATTCTTAGTTCCCCTCTCGAGATGGGGACTACTCCAGAGGGTGTTGGAGGTTGTCTTCCAAACTGGAGGAATGATGTCATATTAGCCGTCATTTTCTTCTACTCTAGACGGAGTTTTAGTACCTCTGCATCAATTAGAGCCTGAAGGATGTCTTTGAAGACATAACAGCTCTTGGTGGGATGTCCCAGCATCTGATGATACAGGCAGTAGTTAGAATTGTCGGTTTTATTGACTTCTTCAAGACATCTCGCTTCAGGAAGCTTCAATCTGTTGCTCTTGTTGAGTAACTTGAACAATGAATCAACATGTTCGTCTTTGAAGGAATACTGTTTATTGGCGCGTGGCTGACTTGAAGAGCCACTTCCCTTGAACGGCTGAGGTTTGGCAGGGGATTTTGTCTCTGTCGCCAAGTTATCTTTCCTTTTTGGTGAAAAATATGTTTCTGGCGTGCGCCTTGTCGACCTTTCGGGTCTGGGTTTGTTTTCTTCTGCTCTAACCCTAGCGACAATTTCTTCAGCCTGTTCACCTTGCTGGACCAATTGCTTCCAGGTGCGACTTTCGGCAACTCCTATTTGGGCGAGGAGCGACGTTTGTAGATTGTGCGGCATGTTTCTACCAGGGTGGCCTGGGTCATACTGCTAGGACATCAGAGTGCCATATTCCGAAATCTTTCTACAAATAATTTGACTGACTCCCCCTTTCGCTGCTTTGTGGCCAAAAGAGTAGGCATTGTAATCTCTGAGTCGTCTTCAAAAAAGCGTGTTAGGAAAAGCTTCTCCAGATCACTCCAATTTTTAATGGAATTTTTTGGGAGCTTCATGAACCATTCAAAGGGAAGCCCTTTTAAAGTGCCGATGAACAAACGTGCCAAGATGGCTTCATTATCTACCACATTCCCGTCTGAGACTTGAAGTAGTAGATATGTTGGTTCGGTGACCCTTTGCCGTCAAATGGCTGTAGGGTTGGAGCTTTGAACTTGGGGGGGTATGGAACAAGGTCCCACTCGGCCGGATATGACCGGACCACTCCTGCTTCTTGGAGGCCTTTCCGATTAGTAAGGGCCTCGAGACGTTGCTCCAATTGACTCATTCTCTTAGAATGAATCCTTCCATGGTCCGAGTTGCCTTCCTCCTTAGATGAAGATGTAATTCACCTAGAGGGGGGGGTGAATAGGTGATAGTGCTAATCTAGAAACTAAATGCGGAAGCTAAAATAAATTTGCACAAACACTTAATACAACCAATGAGTGTAGCCGAATTCCTCGTGAAGGGCTCTGAACTAACTCCTCTTGATTCCCCTAGATAAGGGTTGAGGTGCTATATGAAGCTCTCGTGGTTAAGTACAAGTGAGGCACACAAACACAAGCCAAGCATATAATGAATATACACTATGAAATAATGCAAGGCACAAAACAAGCAATAAATGATATGAATGAATGATGCTATGCACAACACAAATAAAGAGAGAGAGAGTTAAGAGACAATGGATCAAACGCAAACACAAAGATATGTTTCGAGGTTCGAGCCCCTAGCTCTACGTCCCCGCCTTCACCGAGAAGGATTTCCAATCCACTAAGGAGTACCGAACTCCTCTCTTAACTTTACAATGTCACCGAGGCAATACAAACACAATCCACCTCTACCGAAGAGGGATAAGGCCCGTAGCCACACAACCAAACTCCACCTCTCACTATAGGGAGCAAACACAATCTCAACCTCTACCAAAGAGGGAGCAAACAACAAAGGGTTTTTACAACAAGTGGTATATCTCAACCACAAACCACTTCCTTTATCCCACAAACAAATGATCCTATAGAATAGGATAGATGATAGCTCAAGTGTGGAAAACAAGTATTTTGATCAAAGAAAATCTCTTGGGAAAAATACCAAATGAAACCAAGAAACAAATTCTCAAAACCTAATTTCTTTGAAATAACAAAACACTTAAAACAAAAAGATAGATCTTTTTGGTACTAAACTCTTTTGAAAACTTGTTTAAAACAATGGAGAAACTCAGAAAATTTTAGCTTGAAAATCTTAGTTAAAATCCCCAAGAAATGTGGTATTTATAACCTCCTCCAAAGCCATTTGGCTGTTTCTGTCAGCCAGAACAGCTGGCGGTCGACCGCCCGGTCACCGCCAATGGTCATAAATATGACCGTGGAGCAGCCCGGTCGACCGCCCGGTTGACCACAAATTTACAGAGAGCAAAGCTCTCTTCACGGTCGATCGCCCGGTCGACCGTCCCAGTCCCTGGCCAGACGTGCACGGACCTGTGCACGTCGGTCGACTGACCGGTCGACCGGCTCTGGAATACGGTCGACCGGCACGGTCGACCGCCAAAGCCTGGCAGCCAAATTTTCTGGGACAGAAAACAGTTTAAAAATATTCTTAAAAATACTTAAAAATCTTCTAAAAATCCCCAAAAATAGTTTTAACATTTTGCATTGATATATAAACATGTGATAAAATTTTTAACTCAAATATCAAGCAACTTGAACTATTTTTGTGTCTTATCATTTTTACGAAAAATCAAAAACAGTATTTTATCAAATTTGGATTTTTCCAATAGGAAATCTGATTTTTCCTAAAACTCATGAATAGGCATATCAAAATAAGTTTGTCTAAGATATGAAGCATGTATGTATATCGAACACATCTAATATACATAAAAATCATTTAAACTTGTTTTGATCAATCTATTCATGAAAACCAATTCCAAAACATAAAACTCGTGTGTGTTGTACACTTGAGCATATCAACTATCTAATCTTTACAAATGGATCTAAACACACTAAACTATGGATACCTAAGTCTTCTTGACGATCTTCAATTTCAAGTCGACTCGATCCAAGCCGTGATCCATGAGAAAGGCAATGTATGATCTTTGATGCTCGGACTCTGGAATCACCAAGTGAAAGGCTTCAAAACTCCTTTGTTGAAGCAATCACCAACTAATATCTTGGTTAATGATCTGAAACTAAACATCACAAGATTATTAGTAAACATAACTATATGAGTTAATCATCATCAAAACTAGAGCGGAAGGCCTCTAGGCCAACAATCTCTCCTTTTTTGATGATGACAAAACTCATGAGTTTTATATGCATGGATTAAAGTTAAGCTTCAAAGAAGCTCCCCCTTAACTCATGCATAGGAATAAACAAATAAATATGCAATAAAAGCTCATAAACATGTATGCATAGTCATGCATAAAACAAGGTACCAAATACAAAAACATGATCTTGATACCAAACCTATGAAATGCATCATGCATAAAACGTGCTCTTGATACCAATAAAAACATGCTCTTAATAGCAATGAAAACATGCTCTTAATAGCAATGAAATGCTCTTGATACCAATTAAACAGTTAAACGACAAACTAATAAATAAAATAAAACATGCATATAAAACATGCATAAACTCAAATACTTTCCCCCCTTTTTATCAATCATCAACAAAGGGGTCCAAGTAAAAACAAAACATTCTTCTCACCCTTTTTGTTCGAAACAAAGAATCAATAAAGGGTTCAAACAAACAAATCAATATAAATTTTCATGGATACCAATTGAAAGAATTAGATCAATAGATACCAATGAAAATAAACAAACAACTTGATATAAACAAACAACTTGATACCAATTGAGTAAACAAATAAGCATCTTGATACCAATTTTGAGAAAACAAATACAATCTTGATACCAATTTAAAGTATTATTCTTTTTAAACATGTGATACCAAATTGAAATTATTATTTTCTATCATAAAATAAGGGAGTGGAATACAAAACCAATGATAAACCAAATACCAATTGAAAGATAAAATACGGGTTTTCTCCCCCTTTATGAAATATCAATTAAAACAATGTCTAAGCTTGTATTAGAATACCAATTGAAAACTAATCAATTGAAACATGATGATCATTAAAACTCAAGCTTAGCTGATTGAGGCTAAACCTGCACACAAAAATAAAGAATTTAAGATCCAGAATGAAGATGTGCAAGTGCTCAATTCTTACCTCTATAGCAAGTGGCTATGCGGGTCGTGATCCACAAGGAGGGTTTTGCGATGGAAGCGTTTACGTTCTTTATTGAAATCTTTATGAAAACCAAACGAGAGTTCTTCTCTGTTTTTAAGTTAAGAAAATGGAAAAGAATTATGTTAAATTAGAAGAAAATGAGAGATGAAGAAGGTGAAAAAACTCAGAAAACGGCGAAAGCGATTATGTACAAATGAGTTGGGAAAGAAAGATTTAGAAGAGGTAGTGTTGGTGATTTAATTTACAGAAATAAAAGGAAAGAAATAAAAGTAAATACTTACCTTCTTTCAAGTAAAGCTTACCTTGAGTCTTTGCGACGATGTTACCTTGAATTGGAGACAATCAGCGCATAGCCCATAAGAGTCGATTTTGGTCTCTTCCATATTACATCATCAAGATACTCAAGCATGAAATGATACAGAGAGACTCACAATTCCATCGTCATGAGCTATCGGTGGCACTCGCAAAAGCAAGGCTCTTTCGATGCTTTAGACTACTTGGAAGACAGTTGTACCAAAAAGAAAAGTGAAGTAGAAAAGAAGAAGAAGAAGAAAACTAAAAAGAAGTACATACGAAGAAAGAACATCGATTCGATTTCATAATGATCAAAGAAAAGAAATAAACCTTACACCATTGTCACATTTAGCTCAAGCTTCATTCTTGTTCTTCGATGAAAGTCGATCTCCTCTGAATTACATAAATAAAAACTAAAATTACATGAACAAGAAAAACAAAAACCTAAACTAAGAAATGAAAAACTAGTCTAAACCCTAACTCTGCATGGTCGTCCATTTTCAGCACAAAGAATGGCCTTTTATAGGCAAAAACCCAGTGTGCAGGATCCCAGGGAGATCGGGGGAGCAAACGCTCCCCCTACTCCCCAACTTTGCTGCGGAAACGCGGCTTGGGCCGCGTTTTCACGGCTAGGGTGTGGCCAGGTGGCCACACCTGTTGGTGGGTCGCCCTGGTTTCGCTTCCTGCTTTTATCTTTAGTTAGTTTGTTAGTTTGAGTCCCGTATTGTGACGAAATGGCCTTGGATTCTTGGCTTTAACCGATCGATTCTGAGATGATTCTTCTTAACCGGTTCTGAACCTCTTGATTTTGCCCTGATTCAGTGAGCTCGAATTAATTCTGATTTAACTCAGAATTTTGGTGGGCTTTGGGCTCATTTCTCTTCATCTCCTTAAGATTGGGCCTGCAAAATTAGGACAATGCAGGCTTTTATTCTATAATAAGTATGGACATATGATATTAAATATGCAACATTAGCGACCAATCACACCCCCATACCTATCTTTTGCTCGTCCTCGAGTAAAACAACTAAACTATACTAAGGATTATTAGACCACTTTCGCAGGTCACGCGATTGCACTGAGCATGTGCAACAAGCCGTTAAACCTCTAGGTTTTCCCTAGAGGACGAGTGTTATCTCGTGAGGGTTTTCAGCGGATTACACCCACAAAATCCATAAAGAAAGAGAAATAAAGAGTTAGTATTTTCGAAAGGCATTTTGAAAGAGAAAAATATTTGAAATATAATTGTAAGATCTAAGCAATCTATAAGTTATAGGAAGATTGAATTTTTCATTCCTAAACTTAGTCTCTATTCAAAAATTTGTTATCAATCAAAGTAAGGAGTCAAATTGTACTTCTCATCTAGTCTATTACTTTACCCTAAGTCATATGCACCTTATGACTGTGAAACTTTGGACTAAGGGTTCATTAACTCTAACTCTTATGCCTTATTTATATATATATATATATATATATATATATATATATATATATATATATGTTTTTTCTTTGTTTTTTTTGTGGTATTATTCCTTAGTTCTATTAGGCTTTCTAATCTGCCCATGTAACGAGCCTTTAATCGATGACTCCCAAACCAAACGGTCTTAGGGCACCGGGTGAGAAAACACCCAAGGACTTAAGGACTCGAGCAAATAAGGCCACAAAACTAAGGATTTTATTATATGGATCCCTTTTAGGCGTGAATACTTATGCTTTATTAGGCACAAATACCTAACTTAATCAGGGGATTTTCATATATATTTCTTTCTCAAACTTATCTAATCATCTTTCGCATAAATACTAAGGCTTGCTTAGGCCAAAGCACCTAGCTAGTCAATAATTAGATTTGTTTATCTTTTTTTTTCTTTTTTTTATAAGGCATAAGAATCTTTATTTTTGAACCCTAAGTGTGTAAGTGTATGAAGTGTGCATATTTCATCAAGGTAAAGATCAAGACTAAATTACTTTGACAAATTTTCTTCCTAACCCTAAAAATCAAACAAATAGTCTTATTTTGACCAAGTATAAGAAATCCTAATTTAGATTTTTCTATTCCTTAAAATTAATTTAATTTCTTACAAAAAATATGTCAAAATATTGTTTCTATTTTCAAAAAGTTTTTAAAAGTAAAGAAAATGTTAATTTTTATTTTTATTTTATTTTTATTTTTTAAACAAAAAGAAAAGTTATGTTAGACCCTCCCCCACACCTATCTCATGCATTGTCCTCAATGTATGAATTAATGCATAGATGCATGAAAAAGAAGAAAGGGAAGGAAAGTGTTACCTTAAGGTGGTGGTTCCGGTGGTAGTCTGATTGGTCCACGAAATGCGGCCCAATCGACTTTTCTTTGGGTTCGGAGGAACCCACCAGAAATATCTTTAATATAACCCATTAAAAAGATGTATCCATAATGGATATTTATTAAATATTTAACCCCATCTAATTTTCATATTCCATAACTAATTTCGGAGTCAAATTTGTCAACCACCTCGTCCCAGAATGGAGTATGAAATGATAGAACGGTTGACTTGGACTCAGGAGGAACAGGAACTAATACCGACTTAGGAAGGTGACTTAAGTCAAGTAAAGGTTCAGGAGTCGAAATTGGTTCAAGAAGCGGGTCCAAGTCAAGAAGTTGAAACTCAAGTCCACATGTATTTTCTAACAATGGGATGTGACCTAATATGGGTGATTCCAGTTCAGGAATGATAGGTGGAGGAATCAAAACTGACTCTAAAATATTACTCAAGTTTGGTAACAAAATAGGAGTCAATATTGATTCAGAAAGTTGAACTGGATCACAGATTTGAGAATCTAGGTCACATATCTCATTGAGTTCAATATCAAAAAATTGAGAACTTGCCAATTTGTCAATAGGATTTTCAAAATTGTATAATTGGTCAAGTTCAATATGATCTTCAAAGATGGGGATTCAATTTCATGATGAATAGGCATAGGATCCAACGTTGACTCGGGGAAAAGATCGAAATCAGGTGAAGATACCGGAGTCATAATCAAATCAGGAAGTAGAATTGAATCACTCAGTTGGGGTTCAGGATCATATTCATTTTCAAGTTCTATTTCAGGAAAATGATAACTTACTAAACTGTCAATATCTTTTTCAAAATTTGGAGTTTGGGCAAGTTCAAATGGTTGTTCTGAAATGGAATCTTGATTTCCAAAACTACAGGACTCTTCGGCTCTAACAGAATGGTTCGTGACATCAGAACTGGTCCAACGGTGAGAATGTAGAGATTCGACCATCATATCTATGTCACGATTACGAGTGTTTTGAGCCTGAGTCATGACTTCAAGCATCTTTTCATAGTTGATAGGTTCATTGTTTTGATGAAAAGATGAAGAATTGTCTTGGAAGTGGTAGTGAAATTGTGAGTCCATCAGATTTTGGGATTTGTGTTTGGACTCACGCATACTCATTTCCAAAATTGATGGTTTCCTATTTTGGACGGGTGGAACTGAGTATGAATCTTGAAAATATTGTGGACTAGGTGGAGAAGGAGGACAAGTTGATTGATAATTATGCTCGGGGGAGGTGAATCCCCTCTGACTCTGTGAAGAGTTGAAATCATTCTGGAAATTATAGTCATACGATGGGGGGCATGGGTTATATTCATTCGGATAAGACCAATCCGGCACACTAGGTTGGTTAAAATTATGATATGCCGGGTTAGTAATATCCGAAAAATAATTCGATGTGTAATATGGATTATTATTAAAGTTGAAAAAATATTATTATAAGCCATATCACACAATAGAATACAAACAAAGAAAAACAAACAAATTAGCAAACAAATAAAAGGAAAAAAAATTCTAACTAAGTTAGGGTAGACCTATGACCTAGACGACTCCTAACTGATTAGACTGTCCACGGGAGGTTCAATGCAGACCTTGACCACAAGCTAATCAGCCAGGTCAGGGCAAGGTTGGTGGGAGGTTTTCCGTCAAAGACGTTCCTTAATTAAATAACCACCAACCTTCGGGCTTTCAGCCCTTAATCCCTTTCTAGACACTGATTTGGCAAGAGTCAAATTCCAACACCTTTTCCCCTTAGGATAATCTCCTAATTGAGTCCGAGATGTCCCTAGGGCCAACGTCTACTCATTTTTAGTTAGGCTTGGGTTAGTGAGTGCTTGGAATCTGATTTTTGGGCTAAGGAAGGGTGATTAAATCCCCACCTTATCTTGTTAATGGGTGGTGCCCTTAAAATCAATTTATGCAAGTGTACAAGATAAATAAGATTCACTCAAAGCGATATAATCAACCAAGAAGTGAGTCCTATGCTAAATGCAATGCATACGTACCTTGCTCCAGCACTCTTCAATAATAAAAATAAATGAATTGAAAAGACACGTGCCTAAAATGCAAACGTCTAATCAATTTTTTTATCTTTTCAACAAATGTTTTACTGTTGATTATTAGCAGGCTTATGTGATAGCATATAAGAAAATGTAAAGTTACAGAAAACTACAATTTACAAAGCAAGCAGCCCTGCAAAAAGACAGTTAGTAGTCCACTCCTTTTTGGCGCGTTTTCGCGGCTTTGGCCGCGGATCCGCGGCAAAGCAGAGGGCACTTGGTCTCTGTTTTCTAGAGCAGAGGCCCAAGGCCACTTATATGTTACTGCAACTTTAATTTCTGCTTTGCTTGCCCTATAACCTGGAACAGAGAAGAAATTCGTTTTAGTTCTAAAAAATTTTCGATAAAAATTCAGATTTCAATAGAAATGTTACCCTCCCTGGCAACGGCGCCAAATTTGATTGAGGCTAAACCTGCACACAAAAATAAAGAATTTAAGATCCAGAATGAAGATGTGCAAGTGCTCAATTCTTACCGCTATAGCAAGTGGCTATGCGGGTCGTGATCCACAAAGAGGGTTTTGTGATGGAAGCGTTTACGTTCTTTCTTTAAATCTTTTTGAAAACCAAACGAGAGTTCTTCTCTGTTTTTAAGTTAAGAAAATGGAAAAGAATTATGTTAAAGTTAGAAGAAAATGAGAGATGAAGAAGGTGAAAAAACTCAGAAAACGGCGAAAGCGATTATGTACAAATGAGTTGGGAAAGAAAGATTTAGAAGAGGTAGTGTTGGTGATTTAATTTACAGAAATAAAAGGAAAGAAATAAAAGTAAATACTTACCTTCTTTTCAATAAAAGCTTACCTTGAGTCTTTGCGACGATGTTACCTTGAATTGGAGGCAATCAGCGCATAGCCCATAAGAGTCAATTTTTGTCTCTTCCACATTACATCATCAAGATACTCAAGCATGAAATGATACAGAGAAACTCACAATTCCATCGTCATGAGCTATCGGTGGCACTCGCAAAAGCAAGGCTCTTTCGATGCTTTAGACTTACTTGGAAGACAGTTGTGAAATCACCTAGAGGGGGGGTGAATAGGTGATGGCTATATGTAAATGGCACAAATGCGGAATTTAAAATTCAACTATCACAATTAGCTCAAATAAAATACTTGCAATAAATGAAGCAATCAATAGTGCAAGAATTAAAGAGTTTAGAGTTTAGAGAGATTTGAGCAAACGCAAACACGCAGATATGTTTCCGAGGTTCGAGCCACGCTCTACGTCCTCGCCTTCACACTTGAAGGATTTCCACTATTGAAGATCCCACTGGATCACCAATACAAGGACACACTTGTCCGTTCACTTGTGATGCCGCAACACCACCTGGAGCACACTAGCTCGCCTTGAGGCCGATGCCTCTACAACTTCACTCAAGAAGAAAATGATCACACTTGATCAAAAATTCGCTCACTTGCACAATCCTAGAACCAATATGTAGATGAGGAATTATGGGATTGTGTAATGCAATAGCTAGAGAGAAGTAGAGGTAAAGACTTCAAATGGGTGTCTAGAATTTAGGGCTTTTGGAGAGAAAATCTTTTCTAAATGAAAGCCTTTTGAAAACTTGTAAATCTTTTGGAAATCTCTTGTAAAAATGTTCTTAATAGATGTCTTATCATGTTGAAGTGACCTCCTATTTAGGGGTTAAAACAGCTCCAGAGATTCGTTGGGATCAAATCCCAAAAGAAAAACTGTCAGAAAATATAGCTGTTGGAGTCTGTCAGAAGTTCTAACAGCAGCCGGTCGATCGGGCCGGTCGACCGCCAACGGTCAAAAAATCCGACCGTTGGGGGACAACGGTCGACCGTCCCGGTCGACCGGAACAAACAGAGAGCACTGTAAGTGCTCCGGTCGACCGGAGCGGTCGGCCGTCGTACACACATGCACAGCGTGTCCGTCGGTCGACCCGGGCGGTCGACCGTTTCTGTCAGTTCTGAAAAATCAGAACTTCCAGAAACCTGAAACCTGGGTTTTGGATTTTGGTCTTGGGTTTGAATGTTTTGGACCTTGTAAAACATAGAATATGAGCATATGTCATAACTCTATCATGTTAAAATATTTGATAAATACCCTTTTGATAAAGCTTGTTTTGTCCAAAAATTGTTTTTCCAAAAATATGTTTTTTCCAAAACTTAAAGTTTCTAAAACTTATTTCCAAAAACATGTTAACTTTAAATCTAGATTGGAAATAGAATATGAAACTCTTTTTGAAGTCATGAACCAAAGTAAAGTGTGTGTGTAAGTGGTAATCCCATAACTCTACTTCTAACATCTAGGTTTTGACAAAATATCTAAAATAAAAATCAAAATACAAATCTTGGAATTTCTTTATAGTCTTGATCTTGACTTGGTCTTTTCTTTAAGATCTTGATTCCGAAGCTTCCTATTGTGCTTTGCTTGGGAATGCAAATCTTTTGGCGGCATCCAAACTTGTGAGTCTTGATTGTGGAGCCGTCAAATCAACCTGTTTAACCTGAAATTCTTTTAAACAAAACTTATTAAATATATAACTAGATATGGTTTGTTATCATCAAAATATCCATCAAGATATAGGGCTAATGGCCTTTGGGCCAACAAGTTGTACCAAAAAGAAAAGTGAAGTAGAAAAGAAGAAGAAGAAGAAAACTAAAAAGAAGTACATACGAAGAAAGAACATCGATTCGATTTCATAACGATCAAAGAAAAGAAATAAACCTTACACCATTGTCACATTTAGCTCAAGCTTCCTTATTGTTCTTCGATGAAAGTCGATCTCCTCTGAATTATATAAATAAAAACTAAAATTACATGAACAAGAAAACAAAAACCTAAACTAAGAAATGAAAAACTAGTCTAAACCCTAACTCTGCATGGTCGTCCATTTTCAGCACAAAGAATGGCCTTTTATAGGCAAAAACCCAGTGTGCAGGATCCCGGGGAGATCGGGGGAGCAAACGCTCCCCCTAACTCCCCAACTTTGCTGCGGAAACGCGGCTTGGGCCGCGTTTTCGCGGCTAGGGTGTGGCCAGGTGGCCACACCCTGTTGGTGGTCACCCTGGTTTCGCTTCCTGCTTTTATCTTTAGTTAGTTTGTCAGTTTGAGTCCCGTATTGTGATGAAATGGCCTTGGATTCTTAACTTTAACCGATCGATTCTGAGAGGATTCTTCTCAACCGGTTCTCAACCTCTTAATTTTGCCCTGATTCAGTGAGCTCGAATTAATTCTGATTTAACTCAGAATTTTGGTGGGCTTTGGGCTCATTTCTCTTCATCTCCTTAAAGATTGGGCCTGCAAATAAATTAAACAATTAATTAGGACAATGCAGGCTTTTATTCTATAATAAGTATGGACATATGATATTAAATATGCAACATTAGCGACCAATCATTAGCCATAAACAAAATTTATATATGTATAAAAAATTAGATACCAATCGAAATTGATACAATTTGAAGAGTATGCATACATACATAAAAATATATATGAGTATACAAAAATGTCAATATTGATACCAATTGAAGGAATCCAATGATATCAATTGAAACAACAATAATATCAAGTGTATATCTCATATTTCCTACAACCCGATCATGTTCAAGTTTAAAATGATTTTCACTATAAAGCATACATGAGCATGATCGCCCATCCAACCACCCTTTGAAGGAGGGTTTTCAAAAAATCGGTTTGAAAGTAAAGTATGTTTGAAAATCTCTACCATATGAAGAATATCGCAACTAGTTAAATGAAAAAACTTGTTAACTAGTACGAAATCCTTCAAGTAAGGAATAAAACAAAAATATTTTTCATGAAACACATGTAAATCACATGGCACTAAACACTCAAAAATAATAAGGCACATATCATACTCATGAAAACACAATCATGAGAAACATTTAAATGAAGTGAGTGCACAAGTGTTATGTGAAACATATAATCATGAAAATAGTCAATTAAGCTCAATATTCCTCAAAAACATGAAAATCATCGAAACTCGATTTCTTCAAGGCATATGTATGTCAAGTACAAACTAAAGTATACACACATATTTAAAACATAACGAGTCCACAAATGTATATGCATGAAGGCACGTGGCTCAAAGGATGTATATGTGTAATCAATAGTTTGGACAAGATGGACATATACATGAAGTCAAACACATGATCTTAAAAACATGTTCAAAATGAGAATACAAGTTAAAATGCATGAATCATCAAAACTAGACTTTACTAGAAAATCTAATGGGTACAAATAAGCGTTCAAGCTCAAACATATATAAATTTATTTGTGGCCCACTATATGTACAAGTATAAATCCTAGTCTTAATGAAAACTAACATTTAAACATATATTCAAATCATGAAGCATCAAAACAAAAACAAAAATCATAAACACACATGTGATCATTATGTATATGCATGTGCATTAGATCTAGGACATACATATTAGTTAAAAACAAAGTGAGAACACATAGATATAGGTCCATATTAAACATGGGTGTCTCAAATAACTAAACATGTATATCACTAATCTAATAAACATGGCATAAGCATAATGAATCAATAAACATCAAAACATGCTATAAATAATGAACATGAAAAGCATGCAAACATAAATAAGGAGTAAGAGACCGTTACCAAAACCTATGAGGCAACTCTCCATGTCTCCGAAACAAGGTAGTCCTCCCACCAAACATCCCTTGAAAGTGATGCATCCAAACAATACTCATGAAGCTCAGAACGCATCTACTCTAAGGCACCATTACTCTCACGTCATGCGAGAGCCCACACCTACATCAAATACCATAGGGGTGGTCTTTGGTACCCATACTCTTTTGGGTCCATGGGGGTTAGTACCTTTTCTAACCCAAACAAAATTATTTGCTAAATTTGAAACATGTATTCTATTATAACAAAATTTAGCAAGGTGGCCCTTACGTCCACAATGTGTACAAGTGTACACATGAGCATACAAGTGATGATGGTGTTCGTGAGGAGCATGTGTATGCCGTGAAAGGTGTGCATTCAAAGATGGAATTTGTTTCTTTCGAACCAAGGATTCCAAGCGTGTATGGTTCATAGCACAATGGCTCAAAGTGGAGCCCAAACACTCCATGTTCTTCTTTAACAAATTTATATCTTTTTCAATAGTTGAAGAAATGGAACATGCAATGGGTGATCTAGATGAAACTGCCCTAGCATGGCAAACATGAGAATCAATTTTATTTTGTAAAAATTCATTTTCTTTAAACAAATTTCTAAATCTTTAGAAATGGAATCAATTTTTATTTTCAAAGAATTATTTTCTTTTACAACAAAATCAAGTTTGAAGATATAACTTTATTTTTCTTCAAAACATCATTACAATCATTTCTATTTTTCAAAACTCATTTTCCTTTAATGCAAGATCTAGTTGAGACTTCAATGAATCCCTTTCATTAGAAATCTCCACTTTTCTTGCAAAATCATGTCAAGTCTAGAATGCAAATTTTTATTTTATTGTTGATTTCTAGACTTTTCTTTTTCAAAATATTATATTTTTCTATCAATTTTTCACACACAATAGATAGTTCTTCATTCAAAGCATTAGCATCCACATATTCATCACATGAAAAACTAGCATCAAAACTGTCTAGTTGAGATTCCGATTGTACCTCAAGGGAGTCATTCCCTTGGACCATATAGCATTGAGACTCGGATTCTCCACTAGATTCCTCCTCTTGTTGGATTGGCATTTGAAGCTCGGAGGTGGTGGTTGTGGTCAACTTGTTCTACACTACAAAAGCAGAATCAAGGTTGGAAACAAGCATAAGATGTTTTTTAGGAAGCGTGCTTCTAATAGCCTCAAGGGCTTGTGCATTGGCCCCTATATGATTGCTATTATCAAGATAGCATTTCTTGGTAGCGGCAAGGAAAACATGCAAGCCTAGGGTTTGTAAATAGATGGACATCCTAGTCTTCCAAAGAACAATGTTGGAAGCATCAAACATAGGTGGGTCATGAAGTCCATGGGTCCAAACTATATGTATGCAAACAAAAATATGTGCAAATGCAAATGGAAGATTAGCAAACTAAGATCTCACTCCTAGGTGGTTAAACCTAAGTATCAGGAGCGTAGGCTCTGATACCAATTGTAAATCACCTAGAGAGGGGGTGAATAGGTTATAGTGCTAATCTAGAAACTAAATGCGGAAGCTAAAAACAAATTTGCACAAACACTTAATACAAACCAACGAGTGTAACCGAATTCCCTGTGAAGGGCTCTGAACTAACTCCTCTTGATTCCCCTAGATAAGGGTTGAGGTGCTATATGAAGCTCTCGTGGTTAAGTACAAGTGAGTCACACAACACAAGCCAAGCATATAATGAATATACAATATGAAATAATGCAAGGCACAACACAAGCAATAAATGATTTGAATGAATGATGCTATGCACAGCACAAATAAAGAGAGAGAGTTAAGAGACAATGGATCAAACACAAACACAAAGATATGTTTCGAGGTTCGAGCCCCTACCTCTACGTCCTCGCCTTCACGAGAAGGATTTCCAATCCACTAAGGGTCTGTTTGGTTGTCGTAATTGACCGTAATTCGTAGTTGTAATTGATAAAGTCTTTTACAATTGTAAATGAGTTACATGTATGTAAATTTTACGGTGTTTGGTTGGTAATATAAAATTGTAAAGTGGGAAAGTGTATTGTACTTTACGGTGTTTGGTTGTCGTAATGTATAAGTCGTAAGTGAAAAGTTGACCACAAAATTAACTATTTAGCGATTTTAAAAGTTTTAATACTGCAAATAAATATTAAAAAAATTAAATATTAAAAAATTTTAATATTAATATAAAAAATATTACAAATTTGTATGACCACAAAATTAACTGTAACTGGGCTGTAAGTGAGTGGTAACTGGGTTGCAAGTGAGTGTTAGTTGAGTTACGTAAGTCTTTTACGAATTACGGTCCAAACAAACACTGTAGTTGTAAATGGATAGTAAGTCATTTACGAATTACAGAGTTTTACGCGAAACAAACGGCCCCTAAGGAGTACCGAACTCCTCTCTCAACCTTACAATGCCACCGAGGCAATACAAACACAATCCACCTCTACCAAAGAGGGATAAGACCCGTAGCCACACAACCAAACTCCACCTCTCACTAGAGGGAGCAAACCACAATCTCAACCTCTACCAAGAGGGAGCAAATAACAAAGGTTTTTATAATAAGTGGTATATCTCAATCACAAACCACTCCTTTATCCCACAAACAAATGATCCTATAGAATAGGATAGATGATAGCTCAAGTGTGAAAAACAAGTGTTTTGATCAAAGAAAATCTCTTGGGAAAAATACCAAATGAATATAGAAATTTAGACAAAGAAACAAATTTCCAAAACCTATTTTCTGTGAAATAACAAAACACTTAAAACAAAAAGATAGATCTTTTTGGCACTAAAACTCTTTTGAAAACTTGTTTAAAACAATGGAGAAACTCAGAAAATTTTAGCTTGAAAATCTTAGTTAAAATCCCCAAGAAATGGGGTATTTATAACCTCCTCCAAAAACTAGCCGTTTGGCTGTTTCTGTCAGCCAGAACAGCTGGCGGTCGACCGCCCGGTCGACCGCCAACGGTCATAAATATGACCGTTGGAGCAGCCCGGTCGACCGCAAATTTACAGAGAGCAAAGCTCTCTTCACGGTCGACCGCCCGGTCGACCGTCCCAGTCCCTGGCCAGACGTGCACGGACCTGTGCACGTCGGTCGACCGACCGGTCGACCGGCTCTGGAATACGGTCGACCGGCACGGTTGACCGCCAAAGCCTGACAGCCAAATTTTCTGGGACAGAAAAACAGTTTAAAAATATTCTTAAAAATACTTAAAAATCTTCTAAAAATCCCCAAAAATAGTTTTAACATTTTGCATTGATATATAAACATGTGATAAAAATTTCAACTCAAATATCAAGCAATTTGAACTATTTTGTGTCTTATCATTTTTACTAAAACCAAAAACTGTATTTATCAAATTTGGATTTTTCCAATAGGAAATCTAATTTTTCCTTAAACTCATGAATAGGCATATCAAAATAAGTTTGTCTAAGATATGAAGCATGTATGTATATCGAACACATCTAATATACATAAAAATCATTTAAACTTGTTTTGATCAATCTATTCATGAAAACCAATTCCAAAACATAAAACTTGTGTGTGTTGTGCACTTGAGCATATCAACTATCTAATCTTTACAAATGGATCTAAACACACTAAACTATGGATACCTAAGTCTTCTTGACGATCTTCAATATTCAAGTCGACTCGATCCAAACCGTGATCCATGAGTAAGGCAATGCATGATCTTTGATGCTCGGACTCTGGAATCACCAAGTGAAAGGCTTCAAAACTCCTTTGTTGAAGCAATCACCAACTAATATCTTGGTTAATGATTTGAAACTAAACATCACAAGATTATTAGTAAACATAACTACATGAGTTAATCATCATCAAAACTAGAGTGGAGGGCCTCTGGGCCAACAGAATATTTAGACGACCCAGAAGTAGATTGCTCTTTCTCCTCGATATGCACTGAAGATGAGCTTTCTCCTTCCTTTCGTTTGCCTTTAGACTTTTTAGAGGAGGTTTTGTCAGTTGACTTCCTTTTGTTTTCAAGCAATTGTGCCAGCATCAGTTTGAGAGAATCGATGGATTCTTGTTGAGCACGAATCATCTCAAATTGTTCCCTCTGGACCTGGGCTTGTTGCTCAAAGCGTCTGCCCGTCTCCTCAGGAGTATTTATCATGTATATGAAGGCTTCCTTCTCTATGGAAGAGTTTGAAGCCTGTGACTCTGCAACGGCGGAATGTGAGTCATTTACTTCGATGCCCCGAGCCAGGGCACTGTAATTGATCGGGGCAATTGCTCCAGTCCGAGTGCGAGTGTGCCGGTACACTCCTTCTGGTTCCTGTTTTCCTTTATGTTTGCAAAAGGGGAAAACTTACAAATAAAAGTTTGAGGAGCTAAATTACAAGTATTCTTAAAAAGATTACAAGTAGATCTCCTCAGAGATTCTGGGAAAGTGTGCCGATAGGAGTCTGATCAGCGCGCGACCACTTTGTCCCTTTGACGATGCGAGCGATGAGATTCCCTTCTCGCCTGGTTCCGGGAATCAGAGAATAGAGGATCGGTAGAACCCTCTTGCTACTTCTCAAAACCGCCTTCTGTGAGGAATTCCTTCTCACCTGGTTCCGGAGATTCCTTGAGGAAAAGAGGTTGCTAGGGTATCACCACCCTGAAAAGAGAAGTATTTCTCTTGAAAGGTCTCTGAATTAGAGAACGCACGGTGCGTTATGAAGAAGTCCGATTCTCCTGATCAGCAGAGGATTGATTTAAGAGCAGAAGCCCACTTTGATTGATCGCCGATCTCTGGAAGCCCTCTCCCCTTGTGCCCCTGGCGGGCTATTTATAGGGAGAGCAAGGGTATAATCGTCCCCTTGAAGATATGGAAACAGATTGAACAGAATCTGTTTAAATCTGGAAAGTAGCCTTGCTGCGAGGCTAGGATAGCTTCTGCGGAGCTAGAAAATGGGCAACGATTTGTTTTGATCCTTTCCATATCGTTGGAAGATTTTCTCTGATCCTCTTACTCGTTTCAAGAGAGTCAAGAGATTGCGGCAATCACCTGCCATATTTGAATCCTAATTGGATTTGATCAGATTGGATCCGATCTCATCAGGAGATTTGATTGGTCAAAAAGTTGACCATAGTAAACCAATAACGGCGATGCCCGCTTTGAACTCACAGCGGAGCTAGAGGCAACTCTTGGCGAGGTCCGAAAAGAGGCTTTTCGGTGAAGCTATCAGTTAGCTTCCTGGCGATGCTATGAATGATGCTAGCCTCTCAAACGAGGTTATCTCCTTGGGCTAATGTAATGCTAGATGCTAGCATTTTAGACCTGCTGAGGTCTGTTTAGAAACAATCCGGGTTCACTGTTCTGCTTGCTGGATCAGTGGAGTCCAAGTTGCTTCCCTGTCCCTCGGAGACGGGTGAAAACTGGTCTTCAGATCGTCTGTCACTTGTCTTTTGTAAATGTCAACAAGTTTAGACATTTGTTCAGACCAATAAGAATCTTGTCTTTTTTAAGTGTCAACAAGACCCCCTTCAAAGTTTTCAAGAGTCTGCAATGGCTCAGACTTTGAAATACTTTGAACTGCTTTGATTGGTGGTGTGTGGAGTATGAACGTCGCCATGATGGTTGAGTTCAGCTTCGCCTTCAATCCTGCTTTGGGATGCATTCGCCGAAGAATTGCACTGGTTCGCGAGTAGCTTCGCGTCGGGGTAGCTCCGTATCTGGGCTTCCAAGAAATAAGTTCGCTTTGGAACTCCTGTTGCCTTTTCAAAGCCAACTGCCGTGGGCTGGTTACGAGGAGGATCATTCCTTCTTTCGCGCTGATCGAGGGAGATATTCTCCGATTTGCACGTTTCCGAGGGAGGATATTCCCTTTATTCAAGGCGCCATAAATGCCTTTTATGAGGGAGACGTTTTCTCCCCTTGCACGGTTCCAAGGGGAAACCGTCCCTTCCATCAAGGCGCAATAAATGCCTTGAATGCGCTCGTGCTTCCACGCTTGGGGTGGTCGCACTCAGGCCATGGGGCCTATAAATAGGACACTTGAGGTCCTCTGAAGAGAAATGTTTTGCCTTCCTTCTCTTCTCTTGGTTGTGAAAGAGATACTCAGATCTCTGAACTAGTGGAAAAGCCCACTCTGGTTGCCACCCGGCCAAGGACCGGTAAGTCTTAATCGTTCAACGACTTCACCGATTTTAGGGGATTCATCTCCCTTTGACAGCTGCTTCAGGGATTAGTTTCCCTTGATCTTCATCTTGCAATTGGCTGCTGCAGAGAAGGATCTCATCATAGCTTTCTGTGAAGCTATCATCTTGATTTGTTCACTACATGTTAAGTCCGCTACGCAGTCAGGACTTGGGACTTGGTCTCTCCAGGAGTTGAGCCGGTCTTGCCATATTGGTGAATGTTGAGACTGTATCTCACAAGATCAGTCTGACTTTGCCATATAGGTGAGGCTAGGACTTGGCGTTTGCTGAGCTAGTCCATTAGTTGCTGTGCAGGCGGAGCTTGTCCTCTGCTGAAGTCGGATTGCTTTGCCGCCCAAGAATCTGACTTAATATCTTTGCAGCTTTTTCTGTGCTTAACTGCTAACTTGCTCCAATTTGCCTTGCAGTGAGCTATGTTTGCCAGTCTGGTAACTTGATGGAAGAAACCATGAAATCGCCTTATGCTTCCCTGGTTGAAGCTTTACTTTTAAGCAGGAGGAACAATTCGGGGCAGCGGGAGCATGTCCCTGGGGCTGTTGGCAGCCTCTTATCCGAGATGATTCGTTCTGAGGTGAGGCTGGCCGCCGCCTTTATCGGAGAAGATCCGCTTAAAGATAGTGGGCGTCGCCTGTGGGATCGCCGGCATCATTGCCGACTTTCAACTTTGGTGGCCTTTGGGGTGATCCACTTCAGGAAAGCGGATATCGCGCCTGTTAGATTACTGGTACCACTGCCAATTCCCATTATACGTGATCTATCGTGTTGGCGGCGATAGGTTTTTATTGCCAGGCTTCAACAAAAAATGGCCTGGCAAGATCTGCCATTTTTGTGGAGAAAAAAATGACCGTGTCCTTGCGGCACCACTGATTACGGTCTTATGCAGGAGGAAGGCCCTTCCTATCCCGTTGGTCTGGCCTGGGAGCAGATAAAACCGCTTGTATGCCTTTTATGCAAATGACCTTGTTAGGCAACTTGGTGTGTTATATAAAACACAACTTTGATGTAATATCAAATGTACCCTTTCTATCAATGAAAGTTCATCTTTTGTTCATTTGATTTTTGCTTGCTTTCGTTGGGAGTTCGGCCATGGCTGGGCTAGACTGTGTGCGGAGCTAAGGACATAGTCCTTTCTTCGAATGATCTTCGCGAGACTGGTGTGTACCGCGAGCAGCACGCTTTTTAGAGGGCTAAGGTAGGCCTCTCGGCTAAGCCCTTGAAGGATCGTGCGAAGTCCGCACTTTGCTCCTGTGCGAAGTTAACCCTTAGTGGGGTTAAACTGTCGCCCCTTGGGAAAGCGCCTTAGGCGCTTCGGGCGATGTTTCGAATTAATTCGAAATGGCGGCATGTGCCCTTTTTTTGAGGCCTCAATTTAGGCGCTGATTGGCCTATAAAAGCCCGATCAGGCTGAACAGAAAAAAAAAAGATCTCCTTTCTTTTTTCAGAGAAGTTTCTGTCTTTCCATCTTCTTCTTCCTTCTTTACTCAGAGTACTTTGAGAACTTTTGCAGTTCTTAATGGTGCCCAAAAGACGAGCGGGAAAAGAAGTGGCGACTTCTACGGCGGAGGGCCTTCCTCCTCCGGTCATCGAGCGACCAGTCACCGGTAAGGAATTTTCCTGTCTGATTGGAGACCGAGGTCTCTTTTCCTTTGGAGCCGGTCATTTGGCTATTTAGGACGATCGAATGGGATCCATCCTCATTAGGGAACTCGTTTCCCTGAACTTCCCTATTTTCCTTGCACCAGGGAAGTAAGAACTGAACAGTTCTTCTTTTAGGCTTCCGTAGGAAGCCATTGCTTGGGCAGTCTCCATCCTGTTGAGGAACAGGATATGGGTCTGTTCCTTCAGTCGTGGCCATGAAGGACGACTGTTGACCATGATGTCCTTTTGATGACGTCAGCCCTTAGGGCTATGCCACTTCCTGCTTTAAGCGAAGTTGGCGCTTTGGATATTTTCTGCAACGATGCAGTCTTATCCATGAAGCGAAGCTTTTTTAAAGCTATCGCCTTGCAGGGCCTGCTTGCTGGGCGAGGCTATGCCTTAGTACATTACGCCTCCGGCCTCCAGAACAGTCTGTTCGGTCTAGCCAGTCGAGCAGGCGGATACATCAGCTTGCAGTTCTATGGGCAGGCTTCATTGTTCAGCGAGCCGAGCTCCCTTGTACGGGATACGCTCATCCAGGACGGTCGTCCGCAGGCCATGCGGAGCATCTTGACTATGGCTCCGCTTGAAGATATCGACCGTCAGGCTTACAGAAAGCCTGACTTCATGTTCGGGGATGCCGCACCTGATCCCGATCACCAGCTGCAGGCCGGTGAAGGCCAGTGGATCTTCCAGTTGGACGGCGAGAGATTCTATCTCCCGTCCACTAAGCGGCATTTTGCTTTGTCTTCCTTCGCGAGCGTGACTCAGGCTCGGAAGATGGCGTGGGGCGTGAGCCTAAATGCCGAGTCTGTAAGTGTCGGGAGGTTGACATTCCAGTCCGGCTATTCGAGGGCGGGCCATCCTCGTAGCATAATGGGGCTATACCCTGGGAAGGTATCGCGGGACCTTCCAGTAGGAGAGAACCCAGCTGCGGCGCCGACCTTTGGCGCTCAGTTCTGCGAAGTTGACGGGAACTACCCTGCCACCGATTTCAGGACTCCCGGTTGGGTCCACCCTCCTAGATCGTGGTGGGCGGAGTTGACCAACTATATCCTCACTCATTTTGAGGGGGACTTAGAGAGGTTAAACCTCCATGAGGCCGTCAGGGCGACCTGCTACGGCATCGAGATGAAGGTGGCGTGCTTCTACGCCATCCTTGAGTTGTACTGCCCGGCCTCGGGGACTTTCTTCACCCCGGTTGGTGAGTTGGGAATGGCCCTGCACGAGATGCGGGAGATCTCTGCTTTGCCCTTCGGGTCTCTTCCGTACGAAGAGTACTTTCCCTGTGAGGCGGAGTTGGCTCTCCTGGAGAAGCAAGAGCCTGCTTTGCTTGAGACATATCGGGAATTGATGTGCCACTTGCACATTTGTTCCAGCATCCACACTGGTGGCAAGGGTAGCTCGAAGAGCATGAAGAGCTGGGGGAACTACTTGTTCCCGGATATGACTAGTGCGCCTGAAGCAGCTCATTGCGGAGTTGCTGAAGAAGACATCTTGGTAAGGATGGAGGTGCATGCTGAAAAGGACATCGTCGTGGCAGAAGATGATGGTCCTTTCGGGAAGGGTGATGTTCTTCGAAGCTTTCACCATCAGGCCCGTCGGCCTATGTCTCGCAAGGCGTTGGTTGTCGGCTTCTTAACCATCTGGTTAAAGAAGTGTGTCGTGCCTTCTTCTTCGGGTGACATCGTCCACCCGAATGTGCTGCTGCCTGCCGTCCGCTTGGTCCATGGCCACCGTCTAGGTCTTCTCCCAGCCATGGTGTGTTGTATTCAGAGGGGCCTTCGTGTACTGACGGAGGCTTTCTGCAGGCCAATGGCGTCAAGGCGAGGGAAGGGTGCCGTCCTGCCTTGTGACGGACCCAATCCTAGGGTAGGTTTACCATACACCTACTTGATGGCGTGGTTCGCCTTGCACTGCCCCAGTTTGATTGGAGCTGGGGAAGACCCTCCGCAGGGTGCTCAAACGGCGCTTCTCCGTCGCTTTGAAGGCCGTTCGTGGCAGAAAACTTATGTGGCTGAGGCCCGTAAGTTAGTGCGTCGTTATGACGCTTATAGCCTGTTCCGTTGTTTTCCTCGCCTGCGGGGTGCAGGATACAACGAGGAATTCCATGATGTGGAGTCAGGTCGGTCTCCCATGAGTCGGGGTGTTTTCGAGTGGCTGGTCTGTATCCGGCCTTCGCATTTGCTGTACAGGAGTGGGGATACCTGCTACCTGGAGCCCTACGTCCCGAGCCGGTTTGCCCGCCAATTTGGGTATGACCAGTTGTATGTGGGCAACCCCAACCCGGACCTGGCTTTCATGGGGAGCCTCATTGATGGGGCTCGTGCTTGGCGGTTCTTTACCGCGGATGGCACTGGAGCGTGGCTACGCACGCCGCTGAGGGATCCCGGCCTTTGGACGACCCTGTGTTTCTGCCAATGGTATGCAGCTTCGAACTCCACACCTGCTGGGTTTAATGCCAACCGTTCGGGTGTGAAGTTAATTTCTCATCGGATGAGGCAGAAGGCTTCTGATAAGAAGGAGGGCAAACGAGTCCGTGTTCCTGGCATAGAGGAGTTCATCGCTGCAGATGACAGCGAGGCTTCTGATGCGGGGAGCCCTCGCTTTGAGGCAGAGACGAGGGCTGATGCCCATGAAGCCGATACTCGTGAAGCCGGTTCTGGTGTAGTAGGGACAGCTCCCCCACAACATGTGGAAAAAGTGGAGGAAGAGGACTCTGATGTCCACTTCAAAAGGAAGCGTGGGAGTGGATCCCGTAGGAAGTCGTCGGCGAAGAGGCCCCGTCGCCAGACTCCTACCATCGTGGTAGAGGGTGGGCTCTCTGCGGCGCCTCATCCTGCTGCTCCATTAGGGGTTGAGTCGTCGGTTGCTGAACCGACAACTGGTAAGATTGCATGATGCGCCTTTGATGTGTTCTAAATAACTCACCATCTGCCTTGTTGTTGCAGGAGCTGAGGAGCATGGGGAGCAAGGGGACCAGTATGCTCCTCTATTCGCTTATGGAACTGCAGCTGGTTCCTTTGCTCGCTCGGAGGAGTCTGGAGGTGATGCGGCCGACATTGGTCTCTCGGGCGCTGGGACTTCTAAAGGAAGTCCTATGGCATCCAGCTCTATCGGGTGGTCTGCGGATGAATCAAGCAGGCCGGCTATCCGCGTTGATTCTGGCAAGAACTTCGCGATGGAACCCCTAGAGACTGATGCGGCTGACGAAGTAACATCAGCCTTCGGTAAAATGACAACCTCTTGATCTCCTCTTGTTTACTACATCTGCTTTTTGACCATGGCTTTGTTGCAGGTGTTCGGCCTCAAGATGCATCGGCTTTGAAGGAACCGGAGGATTCCCCTGGAAGATCAGAGGGTGAGTTGAGTGCTTCGTCCACGGCGGATGTTGCCATGTTGGACGTGTTGTATGGCGACTTGCCTTCTTATCAGCCCACGTCAGCTGAAAGGTGAGAGGCTGAAGGAGCGGCAGTCCCGGAGGTATCCTCACTCCCAATCACATCACCGAGTGAGGTGCCGACAATTTTGCCCAGTGCGGGGCTGAGGGTGATCGTGGACCCTATTTCCCCGACTTTGATTGTCGAGCCTGCTGCTCAGGAGGTGGTTGCCAGTCCTACCTCCGCGGTGGCTGGTGTGCTGGTGTCGCTGAGGACTCCGCCGAGGTCACCTTTGGCTTGCCCTGCTGCTGTCGATGTTCCCGCTTCTTCTTCTGTGGCGGTGTCGACTGGGATGGTAGATTGCTCCGAGGTTGTCTCAAGGGTTGATGAAGCTGAGAATGACTTCATCGGTAATCTGGTCGACAGCTTCTATAACAGTTTGGAGCAGACTATCGGTCTAGTCTTGAAGGGCTCGCCTGTGCCATTCTCGAAGCTGAAGATGGTCCTCTCCCGTGGCATTGAGTGTATCCGGGACTTTGAGGGGTATCACCAGGCTTCTGCTCTGGAACTCCTGATGGATAACCTTGAGAAGGACGTAGAGGAGTGGCGCCGTCTCCATCGTTCCGACCCAGCGTCTTTAGCTGATGAGCGGCTCACACATCTTGTCGCGCAAAGGCGCGAAGCTCGGCTTGCTGCTCAAGAGGCCGCTGAGGCTATCTCCTCTGACTTGAAGTCCTTGGAAGCAAGGCAAGCAGAGGTTGGGAGTGCGATTGACGCTTCCACCAGTGCTCTTCTTGATGCCGAAGATAAGATTAGGATGGCCGAGGAGATGATCAGAAAAGCAAATCTCCTCTTATCCAAGGCTACACCGGTGCGTCTTGAAGAGACTGCGCGGCTTGAGCAGCTTAGGGCTCAAAGTGAGGAACTGGCGCGGCAGGAGTCGTCACAGAGGGCGACTTTGGCGGAGGTCGAGGCTCGTCTGGCTCAGGCGGTGGACTTCGATGAGGCTGAGCTGAGATCACAGGCGCTGGCCCAGGCTGCTGATAACAGGAGGACGAGGCTAGCTTCGCTCGGAGATCGGATCCGATCTTATCATGTACGCCTATAGGCTCTCCCATGTATCCCATCCTTTTGGAATTTAATAAAAATTCTTTCTTTTGTCGTCTTTGTTTGTTTGGATAATGAGGCATGGCTGTCTGTTGGTTCAGAGGTCGCAATGACATAACCAAATGGGACGTCGCCAGTCTCGAGGTCAGCCCTTTGCGGGGCTAAAAGGGGAGATACTTGCCTTTTGTAAATGTCAGCAAGTATCGAGATTGAGACTTAGCTGTCTGCTGGTTCAGAGGTCGCAATGGCGTAACCAACTGAGACGCCACTAAGCTCAATGGTAGATGAGACTTGGCTATCTGCCAGTTCAGAGGTCGCAATGACATAACTGGTTGAGAAGCCACCAAGCTTCAAAATAGGTGATACTTGTCTTTTGTAGATGTCAACAAGTATCGAGACCTGTCTTTTGTAAATGTCAACAGGGCTCAAGATTGAGACTTGGCTGTCTACTAGTTCAGAGGTCACAATGACATAACCGGATGAGACGCCACCAAGCTCAATGGTAGATGAGACTTGGCTATCTGCCAGTTCAGAGGTCGCAATGACATAACTGGTTGAGAAGCCACCAAGCTTCAAAATAGGTGATACTTATCTTTTGTAGATGTCAACAAGTATCGAGACCTGTCTTTTGTAAATGTCAACAGGGCTCAAGATTGAGACTTGGCTGTCTACTGGTTCAGAGGTCGCAATGACATAACCGGATGAGACGCCACCAAGCTCAATGGTAGATGAGACTTGGCTATCTGCCAGTTCAGAGGTCGCAATGACATAACTGGTTGAGAAGCCACCAAGCTTCAAAATAGGTGATACTTGTCTTTTGTAGATGTCAACAAGTATCGAGACCTGTCTTTTGTAAATGTCAACAGGGCTCAAGATTGAGACTTGGCTGTCTGCTGGTTCAGAGGTCGCAATGACATAACCGGATGAGACGCCACTAAGCTCCCAAAAATTAGTGATACTTATCTTTTGTAAATGTCAATAAGTATCGAGACCTGTCTTTTGTAAATGTCAACAGGGCTCAAGATTGAGACTTGTCTTTTGTAAATGTCAACAAGCTCAAAATTGTAATGGAGTTTGGAAAAAGTCTCATTTTTTACGGGGAGAAACGAGGGAATCACTGTCATAGGTTTAATGTTAACGTAACAGCGAAATGTTTATGTGGTCTTACCATTCTATGGATGAGAATTGGTAAGTGATTTTGGAGGTCTCGTTCTCACAGGGAGAAACGAGGGAATCACTGTCATAGGTTTAATGTTAACGTGACAGCGAAATGTATATGTGGACCTGCCATTCTATGGATGAGAATTGGTAGGTGACTTTGGAGAGGGGATCAAATGGGAACAGGTCCCTTAGGATTTTTAGCAAACCCTCAGCTGTCAACGGGTTTGATATGCCTTTACCAACTACCGTTTGAGTTGGGCTAGCCATGCTATTCCCCTCAGCATGATGAGTTGTCGAGGACTTATGTTGGGCTTATAGGCCAACATTTCCCTCTACCCTTAATCGTTAAGGATGTTGGATTATTAGGTTAATGTCTGCATAACCTTGATTCCTCTTTTAGGATAACCGGTGCGCGGCCAGGTTCCTGTTGGTTTTCGGCTGTATGACCTCACTTGGAGGAAGAGAAAGGCTCTCTTTGTGCGTGCTTCGGACACGGAGATCTCGATCAGAGGTGTAATGTTAACTTGATCGAGAGAAGGATCCTCGATTAAGGATAATACTTCTTTAAGAATTTTCCATTGATCGGCATCATGAGTAGGTCGCCACCTGCATTCATAAGGCGGTATGCCCCGTTTGAATAGACTGTTTCTATTACAAACGGTCCTTCCCATTTAGGCTGAAATTTGCCTTTGGTCTTGTGCGTCATGATCATTGGTCGTCTGACGGCTAAGACCAGGTCTCCTTTTTGGAAGACTCTCTGTTTGACCCTCTTATTGAAGGCTTTTGACATCCGAGCCTGATATAGCTCGATGTGTTGCTGCGCTTGGAGCCGCTTCTCGTCTAGGGCTTCGAGCTCTTGAAGACGCAGGCGATCATTGTCTTCTGATGTCATCTTAGTAGTCAAGGCTACCCGCAATGATGGCACCTGGATTTCCAATGGGAGGACTGCTTCGCACCATATACCAGGAAAAAAGGCGTATTGCCTGTCGGTGTCCGAACCGTGGTCCGGTAAGCCCAGAGACATTCACCCAGCTTTTCGTCCCAATCTCGCTTATTCGAGGAGACGAACTTCTTGAGCAGCTTGATGATCGTCTTGTTAAATGCCTCTGCCAAGCCATTGGCGGCAGGATTGTAGGCGGTTGAAGCCACATTCTGAATTCGGTATTTATCGCAGAACCGATAGAACCCTTGGCTTACGAATTGGGGACCATTGTCATGGATGATCCGCCTGGGAACACCAAATCGATGGATGACATGGTGTTTGATGAAGCTAACCAGATTGGAGGTTTTAACTTCGGCCAACGGTATGGCCTCTGCCCACTTTGAGAAGTAATCGGTTATTGCTAGGATAAACGGTGACCTCTTGCCGAAGAGGGGCTGATTGGCCCTACGACCTCGATCCCCATGCTTCAAATGGCCATGAAGCAGTAGTAGGGTGGAGCAACTCCGAAGGTTGGTGTATGAAGTCTGCATGGACCTGGCACGCCTTACACCTTCGTGCATATTGGGTGGCATCGGCCATCATGGTCGGCCAGTAGTACCCAAGTCTGTGCAGCCTGTCTTTAAGCTTTGGACCCGGCTGGTGGGTTCCACAAATGCCGTCATGTGCTTCTTTGAGTACTTGCTGTGCCTCAGACTGAGAAAGGCACCGAAGGAGGACACCGTCATATGAACGACGGTAGAGCGTCTTCAGAGTAGGATCGTAATAGAAACGGGGGGACCTTCGTCTGATGGACGCCGCTTCTTTAGGATCGTCAGGGAGCAATCCGTGCAGAGCGTAGTCAATGAGAGGGAAGCGCCAATCCCTCGCTCGAGGTCTGCAGAGACATTATGGACCTCTTGGATTTTCAGCATATGCTTAGAGCATACGAGGTGTCGGGTCGCGACTGTGAGGTGATACTCGGTGTCGGCCGGTAAGGCTAGCGTCGTCGCTAATGCAGCGAGGGCATCCGCCTTGGTATTTTGAGATCAGGACACATGCCCGATGTAGAAGCCTTTAAATAGGTTAGCCAACTCAATGGCCGTATGGTAATAAGGCACCAAGTCCTCATGGCGGACTTCATATTCGCCTTTAACCTGATTGATGATCAGTTTTGAATCGCCATAAGCTTCAAGGTAGCGTACCCCCATTCCATGGGCGAGCTGGAGACCAATGAGCAGAGCATTATATTCTGCTACATTGTTGGAGCATGATTCTGTCAAAGAAAATGCTCTGGGAAGGACATGATCCTGTGGGGAGATAAACACGACCCCCACTCCGACAATAATCTTGCCTTTAGGACCCATTCGCGATGCTCCATCAAAGAACATCTGCCATACTTCCTCTACTGAAGTTGCGTTGGACTCGAAGACTTCATCAGGGATGTCTTCGTGGAGTTTTGAATGCTCCGGAACTGGATGAGCAGCCAAGAATTCTGCAAGGGCTTGGCCTTTGACCGCCTTCTGAGGAATAAAGGTCATGTCGTATTGAGACAGCAGAAGTGCCCATTTAGCCAATCTTGAATTTAGTGACCCTGGCTTCGTCATAAGAAGACGTAAAGGATTCACCCTGGAGATGACATGTATGGTTTGGCCAACCAAATAATGCCGTGTCTTCTGAACGGCAAAGACGAGAGCTAAACACTCTTTTTCAACAGGATTGTAGCGAGATTCCGCTCCTATGAGAGTCCTGCTCAGATAATAAATGGCCTGCTCGTGGCCATTGCCGTCTTTTTGAGCGAGGAGGGCGCCGAGGGAGTAGTCCAGAGCTTTTACATAAAGCAAGAATGGTTTCCCTGATGTAGGGGCTACTAAGACCGGAGGTTTTGTGAGATACCTCTTGATGTCTTCATAAGCTTCTTGACAAGCTTGGTCCCATATGAAGGCAGTACCCTTTTTCATGAGTCGAGTGAACGGCTGACAGCGGCCTGAGAGATTTGCAATGAATCTTCTGATGTAGGCCAACCTGCCTTGCAAGCCTCTGAGCTCTTTGAGGTTCCTTGGCGGATGCATGCTCTGGATAGCTCTGACTTTGTCTGGGTCAAGGTGAATCCCTTTGATGTGACGATAAACCCAAGGAACTTGCCACTTGACACTCCCAAGAAGGATTTTGTCGGGTTCATTTTCAGCTGATGAGCCCGCATTATGTCGAACATCGTTCTTAGGTCGCGAAGATGTTCGTCTTTGTTGCGACTTTTGACAGCAATGTCGTCAACATAGCACTCTACTGTCTTCCGGAGGTGATCGCAGAAGATCGTGCTCATTGCGCGCTGGTAGGTTGCTCCGGCGTTCTTCAGTCCGAAGGGCATTACAGTGTAGCAGTATACCCCAATGGTGTTCGAAAGAAGTATGCTTCTCGTCATCAGGATACATCTTGATCTGGTTGTACCCTGAGAAGCCGTCCATGAAAGACATCCTCTCGAACCCGCATGTGTTGTCAATCATGACATCAGTGATGGGCAGTAGAAATTCATCTTTGGGACAGGCCGCATTGAGATCACGGTAGTCGATGCAGATCCGTATTTTGCCATTCTTCTTGAGGACAGGGACTATATTAGCCACCCAATCTGGATGTTGTTCCTCCCGAATGAAGCCACTTGCAATGAGTTTGTGAACTTCGGCTTCAATAGCTTCCATAATGTTCAGGCGAAACCGACGTTGTTGCTGCTTGACTGGCTTGACGTCGGACTTGATATTCAGCCGGTGCATAGCGACCTGTGGATCGAGTCCGGGCATGTCTTCATAGCTCCACGCGAAGACGTCTATATACTCTTTTACGAGCATTATCAATTCCTCCTTTTCTATAAGTGATAGGCTTTCACTTATAAAGATGGGTTTGGGATGATCTTGACTTCCCAGTTGACCTGCATCACCTTGTCTTCAGTAGGCGGGTCACGCAGTTCGAACCGTTTTTCCCATTGGAGGCTTAACTGCTGGGCCCATGGTTCACCATTGGCAGCTTCCGCAGGTTCCAATTGACTGCTTGAAGTCATATTCGTGGCGAGGCCTTTGAACATTTCTCCTATGCTGATATCGGAGTCCCACTCGGAGGATGAAGCCGACTGTGATGGAATTGGTCCGTCGTCTTTGACCTGAACTGTTACTGATGAAGTGGGCGTGACGTAACCCAACCCCCTGCGGGTACTATCATAGTAATTTGCAGGCTTCCCTTTCGGGACAAAATTACGCATTAGACTGCGCCTCCCTTTTCCAAAGTTTAGGCCGCCTCCCTGCTTCAAGTTATATCCCATCTTCTTCATAATGTGGCGGGCTGGCCGCGCATAATGGAAGAACTGTGGAGCATCTGACTCTGAGGTTGAGTCTGCAGTTGTAGGTTTCCGTGGCTGAGCTCTACCGAAGATTATCGGCGACTGACCTTGTTTGGAAGGAGGGATCACCAGTGTAGCCCCTTCTATGACCTCCATAGATGTATTGGCCGCATTTGGCTTATGTACGGGCATGTGCAGAGAGCCATCCATAATGGATTTGATCGACCGCATACTCACAGGATAATCAAAAGAAATATTGTCATTAATTACCCATTCACCTTCTTCCTCAGAAGGAGCATTACATTTGGGGTCAATGAGACATGCTGTAATTGGTTCGCCAGTCAGAATGGCCGGCATGCCCGCCTCGGACTCTGAATCCGCTTCATTGCCACTTTCACTGTCATCTGGCAATGGCTCCTCATGCGTTCCGTCGGCCTCTTGATACAGGAGGGCGTCGGTGAAGTAATTTTCTACGCCTTTAAAGGGTTGCCTTTCGGCAAAGACAGTTCGTACTGTCGTATCATCCTCCACATATTTGAAGCACTGGTGGAGGGTAGAAGGGACGATCCAGTTGGCATGGATCCATGGCCGTCCTAGCAGCAGGTTATATGACGTGTCAGCGTCAATGACATAACACGTCACCTCTGACTTGAGGCTTCCGATTCTGCAACGGAGCCGAATCTTCCCAAGTGGATGGCTGCTCCCGCGTTAAAACCATATATTGTAGTAGTGGTTGCGGACAACCTGTACAGTGGTATGCCGAGAAAATAGAGAAGCCGTTTGGGGATGATGCTGAGTGCCGACCCCGGATCGACTTGTACTCTTTCAATGCATGTTGAACCGATATATCTGGTGTAGTACAGAGGTCGATCATGCTTGTTATCTTTGAGAAGCATATCTTCCGCCGTGAAGGTAATAGCAGGCACCTTCGATTGTATATGATGGCATTCTGGGCAAGAAGACTGGGCGTCATGATTAGAGACCTCTGGTATGCATGTCAGAAGAGTCTCTGAGTTGGCCAAAGCATCTCTGAGCGCTTCTCGTGTCTCTTTGGAGAGACGCAGGAGCTCGTGTATTGTGATACGAGCTGGGATATTGGCCAAGTGGGCCAGTATATCGAAGCGAAAGGGCGTATCAAGCCCTTGGCCTGACGGTTTCTTCAACACATGATCGAACCGTGCCTCTTTAGGCTTTTCTCTCCCTTTGGTCGGGACTGGAGTGGATGCAGGCGTTGGTGCTGACGTCGTTTGCTGTTGTGTCTCGTCAGCAAGCTTCTCATACTGTCTCAGGTACGACTTCCCAGACCGGGTGCCCGTCTGTTGAGGTGCGTCTGCTTGCGCTGTGCAAGCATGCTTTTCTCCTTCTGAATCACTGAGGGAAGCCGAAGTAAGGTTGTCATCATCTGGCAGGACAGAGATGACATTGCAGGACTTGCCCTTTTTGCCGGAGTCCTTCGACGTCCGCTGTACGTCTTGGACGAGGTCAGGGTGTATCCACATAACTTCCCCTGTCTCCAATGTCAAGGGAACGAGACCCTTGTCATTTTTAGCTATGGCTGAAGAATGCTTGACTTCCAACCGCGGTGTGGGGGCTGGATAGGTCCCGTCAGGAACCATGACTTTTTGGGCTGTGCCGAACTCAAGAGTCACCATATTGGCAGTGACTTTCTTCTGCTCCGTCTTCAGTGTGAGGACGCCGGCGTCAATCAGGGCTTGTATCCTGTCCTTGAGGACATAACACTTGTCAGTAGGATGGTGAATCATCCTATGATAGAGGCAGTATTTGGGGTCGTTTGTGCGCCCTATCTCATCAGGACGTCGAGCATCCGACAGCTTCAGCTTATTCCCTTTGTGGAGCAGATGGAATATCGTGACCACCTGATCATCTCTGAAGGAGTACTGTTTTGGAGGGAATTTGGGCTCCTGATTGTTGAAGCCGCTCTTCTTGGCCTTCGACTGCACGTCTCCGGATAACTCTACGGACATAATCTCTTTCCTTTTAGCTTGGGAAGACTGAGGCGGGTCGCCGCGTCCTTTGCTGTTCGTACCCCATTTGCCTCTGGGGGCGGATGGCTCGAACTTTTTAGCCGACTTCTCAGCTATCTCAGCTTGTTCGACTAATTCCTTCCAAGTGTGGGCTTTGACAGCCCCCATGCGAACTTCTACTTGATCCAAGAAGTTGTGCCTGCATGTCTGTAAGAGCATGGGTAATGGCATCCCTGCCGGACACATCAAGGACAAGTTTCTGAATCGCTCAATGTAGTCACGGACAGATTCGCCCTTCTTCTGCACGGTGGAGAGGAGCTTGTCCATGGTCACTTCAGTGTCGTCCTCATAGAAGCGAGAGAGGAACCGAGTTTCTAGGTCAATCCAGGAATTGATAGAACCTGGAGGGAGGCTTCGGAACCAGTCGAATGCCACGCCCTTTAGAGTGCCAATAAACAGCCTAGCCATGATGGCGTCGTTGCTTATGACATTACCAGTCTGAGACCAGAAATAGTAGATGTGCTGATTGGGCGAGCTCTTACCATCATACGTATGCAACGTTGGTGGTTTGAACTTTGGCGGATATGGCACCGAATCCCATTCCAGTGGGTAAGGACGGACTACCCCCACTTTCTTCAATTCATCCTTCTGAGCCAGGGATGAAATTTGAGCTTGAAGGCCTTTAAGGACTTCGGCATCCAGGGAAGAGCCTCCCTTAGATCTCTCCGTCTTGGGCGGATCATTGCTGAGATGTCCCTCCTCGTCATGATTACTCCCGGTATCATCATTCCGGTTGCTGAGGAGCTGAGTGAGCATCTGTTGAATATTGTCCAGGGTCTCTTGCTGAGTTCTAGAGGTCTGCTCCTGAGCTTCCAAACGCCGACGAAGGTCGTCATTGGCGTTATCGGTCATATTGACCGATGCTTTGTCCGTCCGTATAGAACTGACTGTTGCTGAAGAGGCATACCCGCTGTCTTCATCTTCTCCATCAGATGATTGGGGTGATCGCCTGGGTGATGGCGGGATCAGGGCCGTCGAGAAAGAAGGTTGCTCGTAATTGTAGGGTATTGCCACCCTGGATCTGGTGTTTCGGAAAACACCTTCTTCTTGTACCGAGACCTCGCCTAGGCCTGAATTATAATCTGGATCTGGAGAACTGTAAGAGGGACCATCAGATGTCTGACTCCCCTTGCGTCGCTCTTGACCTCTTCCGGTCATATTGACGGAGGCGGAGATTGGATCTGGTGGGGCGCCCCTTCCGCGATGCCTCGTAGGAGCATGTGCGGACAACCGATCGAACACCGATTGCCGGTGCGAAAATACAGCCATGGTTGGATGTAGCCGGCAGCGGGTTGAATGGATTGTCACCAGTCGGCATCCTCTTTGACAACAGGGGAAAGTAGTTCGGAGGGGCTCCGGCTTCCGCTTGCTTACCAGGAATTCTCGTAGGTCAGGCCCAACAGAGCCTGGATAACTTCAGAGAAGCTTTTTCGAAGTGTACATGGGACGATACTCCGTTCTTCTTATCCCTGCAAAAGGGATTAGCACTGAATAGTGCTTCAGATCTAGATTCGCCAGCAGGTGCGAACTTAGTGCTTGATGAACTAGAGAGCGGAGCACGCCGAGGTGCTTTATCCGCTATTCCACCGCGAAGGGGATTAGCCTTAGATGACTCTTTGGCCTTAGCCTCGCGGCCATGGATCCAATGAGTATGCTTTGGTATGGTGGCCTCGCTTGTGAAAGCGAGGCTGTCAGAAGGCTTTGCTGCCTTTGATTTGAGCGACGGTATGATCGCCGTCGGGACTTCATGATTGGCAGCATCGTTAGGATAGATAGGCATCTTACCCTTTTCTTCGCGCGGAGAGGCGCAGTTTCGGCGTGACTACACCGGAAATCTCGGTTGGAGACTTATGCTTGGGCTTCCATACCCGCCTTGACGGAAGATGCTTAGGTTCACGAGGAACCTGAATAGCCACACGCGGGGCTGTGGGGTGTTGGCAAAATTCTGCCTCTGGTTTCTGATTTGAAACCTTGGTCGTGAGACCTTCCTGTGCTTCCGTGCTCGAAGCGTCAGGTCACCCCCAGAGAGGACTTCTTCAAATCTTCCTTGGTCGATCTGGATGACCAAGTTCTCAAGAGTGCAGGGCTCGGTCTGCGGGCATGCTTCCTTGTTGCGCCAGAGCACCGCAACAGGTTTGCAGGGAACCTTTTCAGTCTCCGCAGAGACTTTCCTTGAAGATTTAGCCAGAGAAACTCTAGCTGCACCGACTTTGTTGAATTCAGAGATAGGCCCGAAGGTCTGATCGTCTCATTGCGACACTTGATTCTCAGCAGAGGAGAATACGTTCCCCAGCGGAGTCGCCATCTTGTTTTCCTTTATGTTTGCAAAAGGGGAAAAACTTACAAATAAAAGTTTGAGGAGCTAAATTACAAGTATTCTTAAAAAGATTACAAGTAGATCTCCTCAGAGATTCTGGGGAAGTGTGCCGATAGGAGTCTGATCAGCGCGCGACCACTTTGTCCCTTTGACGATGCGAGCGATGAGATTCCCTTCTCGCCTGGTTCCGAGAATCAGAGAATAGAGGATCGGTAGAACCCTCTTGCTACTTCTCAAAACCGCCTTCTGTGAGGAATTCCTTCTCGCCTGGTTCCGGAGATTCCTTGAGGAAAAGAGGTTGCTAGGGTATCACCACCCTGAAAAGAGAAGTATTTCTCTTGAAAGGTCTCTGAATTAGAGAACGCACGGTGCGTTATGAAGAAGTCCGATTCTCCTGATCAGCAGAGGATTGATTTAAGAGCAGAAGCCCACTTTGATTGATCGCCGATCTCTGGAAGCCCTCTCCCCTTGTGCCCCTGGCGGGCTATTTATAGGGAGAGCAAGGGTATAATCGTCCCCTTGAAGATATGGAAACAGATTGAACCGAATCTGTTTAAATCTGGAAAGTAGCCTTGCTGCGAGGCTAGGATAGCTTTTGCGGAGCTAGAAAATGGGCAAGTCGGTTGATCTTTCCGATTTGTTTTGATCCTTTCCATATCGTTGGAAGATTTTCTCTGATCCTTACTCGTTTCAAGAGAGTCAAGAGATTGCGGCAATCACCTGCCATATTTGAATCCTAATTGGATTTGATCAGATTGGATCCGATCTCATCAGGAGATTTGATTGGTCAAAAAGTTGACCATAGTAAACCAATAACGGCGATGCCCGCTTTGAACTCACAGCGGAGCTAGAGGCAACTCTTGGCGAGGTCCGAAAAGAGGCTTTTCGGTGTGAAGCTATCAGTTAGCTTCCTGGCGATGCTCTGGATGATGCTAGCCTCTCAAACGAGGTTATCTCCTTGGGCTAATGTAATGCTAGATGCTAGCATTTTAGACCTGCTGAGGTCTGTTTAGAAACAATCCGGGTTCACTGTTCTGCTTGCTGGATCAGTGGAGTCCAAGTTGCTTCCCTGTCCTCGGAGACGGGTGAAAACTGGTCTTCAGCTCGTCTGTCACTTGTCTTTTGTAAATGTTAACAAGTTTAGACATTGTTCAGACCAATAAGAATCTTGTCTTTTTTAAGTGTCAACA